>JABJVR010000037.1:2475605-2507944 GCA_025773905.1 Chitala chitala | reverse complement strand
TAAGTATTCCTGCAGCTACAGAGAATCAAACGTAATACATGCAACGCTTACGTACACACACACACACACACACACACGTGTACACACACACGTACACACACGCGCGCGTGTGTATTCTTACCTCGTAGCTTTTCAGGTTGTCACGCTCATCTAAGTGATGTTATTTCACGATGTCCGTCATAAGCGGCTGAAAAACGTATAACTGACAAATCCAATAAAGACACCACCACAACGTTTTTACACTACAGAACTTTACTTGAATTTGATCCAAGTCCATCGTCTATACAGAATATATTTACAATAACTGAAACGTGGGAGCGAGACACTACATACAGCCGAGGTCTTAGCTAAAAGCATATGCACATTGCATTTCTAGTAAAGATTAGTTATGATAAACGATTATAGATGCAGTGTTTTCTGCTTATAAAACCCTTTTATCACAACATGAGGTAGGAGGACAGTGTCTTGTTCATGCAATGCTAAAACAAAAATGTATCTGTACGCTTTATAGTATTGGCAACATGGTAACATTGTATACAGTGATCAGATATAGACACTGCATTTTGTCGTTTAGGACTCATTATATATATATATATTTTTTTTTTTTTTTATTTCAACAAAGCAAAAAAATGAGTTGTATTCTATTAAGGTGTCATTTTTGACGCCAAACTGCCTGAGCCCGACTAAGAATTTTACCCATTTATCAAATAACCATAGAAATGTAACTCGTGTATAAAATTGATTATGAAAGCGAAAAAGCATTGCTGAGGTAATGTTCCAGTTTCAACTGTCACGCAACAAAGTGTGACACATGAGAGCTGCAACATCCCATTCCTTGCTTTAAAAAAAATTATAATAAAATAAAAAGCTGTGTTACCATCCTGCTTTTCTGCGTCTAAAAAAAAAAAAAAAAAAAAAAAAAAAAAATCTACTTACAATGGCAGGCCTTAACTATACTGGACTTCGTTATGCGGTCATTAAACATCTAAAATATGTACAAAATTCACATCACTTCGTATTTTCTTAATACTGCAAACGCAATGGTTGGGACAAGGAGGTACATGTATTCTTGATCCTTATTTACGCTGCTGTCCGCACTTAAAATGTACACCGCCCCTTGTCGAAAAAAATGCAAATGACAATAAAATTCAAACAGTATAAAAATTCCGAAATGATGTAAACCCCCACACTTTAAAAATAGCATTTAGTTAATTGCAATGGAGGTAAATCGCGTGAGGACATATAATACTGATTATCAATTCTAAACGCTGTAAACAGAAGAGTATTCAATTTACAGTATTCATACAATGTATTTCCCTCGGCCCCATAACAATTTAAATCGGTTTGAGGTCACTTAATGGGGTAGCTGTTTAGGGATATCAGTCTCATATTCAGACCTCTAAAGGTCAGTAAACGCCTGTCTCTGACGCCGTGACGTATAATTTTCTGAAACTGCATGCGCACACTGTCCGCTTCCGAACAGACTTCAAACTTACGTAGCCACACATTAGGCAATTACAGAAAAGCGTCGCTAGATGGTGCTGTGCACGACACATTTTTAGCGATTGAACACCTGGTTATATGGAAATTACTTTGCCTAAATACAAAAGGTCACTACCAAATGAGGTCAATGTGTCATCCTTCGTTCATTCGAGTCACTTGTCCTGCAGTTCTGCACAGAATTGACATGAGATTATGACCACATCTATATTTTCACGATACATATCCTGTCACGTGTCATGACGAAAAACCAATATTGATTTTTTCGTTTTTTGGGATACTCGCTTGTGACGGTTCAAAATTATTGTACATTGTTTGCTGGTTTTCGCAATGAAACGGGTCCTAAAAAAAAAAAAAAAAAAAAAAAAACAAAAAAAAAAACCCCGTCCAGCGTCGGACACACATACAGCTGAGCTCAATTGTAAAAAACAAAAATATTCATAATGGGAAGTAAAAACGCATCCAATTCACATTCTTTAACTTATCATGCATAACATTTCCCACACAAAACAATTCACCTTTCAGAGGCTCACAAAATGAGAAAAATATTCAGTTTGTATTATATAATTTTATGAAAAGTATAACAGACTTTGTAGCCCTGTGTCATTTCTGGTCCAATCTATATAACCTTTCAAAGATTATCTGTAATAACATAGTTTAATATATTAATGACTACTGTATATACAAAGTGGATATAAATCTTTTAGTTAATACATTAAATAATTTTAGTATACTTATAAGAAAAGTCCACATAAGAACAATTGTATAGCACACACTTGCATCACTATATTGAAATGTACTAGAGATTTCCATTTCAGAAATATATCAATCTCTTACGTTTCATTGGGAAAAAAATTGTAGCAGGGATCTAGTGTTTATAAAATGGCAATGTCACGTATACAATTCTGTATACTGTAAACAGAAAGGCCGTGAACAGGC
Source organism: Chitala chitala (assembly GCA_025773905.1). Classification (NCBI taxonomy): domain Eukaryota; kingdom Metazoa; phylum Chordata; class Actinopteri; order Osteoglossiformes; family Notopteridae; genus Chitala; species Chitala chitala. The sequence continues at coordinate 2,505,505 of JABJVR010000037.1, read as the reverse complement.
TAAAAATGGAGTATCATTTTATTATGGCTTGAGCTGTCTGAACGGAGTTGGGTGCATACAGTGGAATGTTCTACTCCAGTTTACATTGTACACACACAACTTTTTAGCGTGTAGTTAAATTACATGTAATTATACAAACGCCTGTATGACTGTTGTGTCAGCACTTCCGCTCTCTAACAGTCCATCTGTGTCTGCCATCACTGGTTTAAAATTGTGTACAAATGAGTAGACTGGTGGGAAGGGACAAGGAATGTCTTTTCGAAGCCCCACCCTCACACCTGCAACTCTGGCCGCCCAGCCAGCTAACCCACAGCCCACCACTTCCAAAGCCTAGAAGTGTTTGTTCAGAGAGCTGGAATAGCCACACAGGGAGACTCAGGCTCCAGATCAATTATTTTCACCTCAACTCACATTTTCATAACAAGATGAAGGTTTAAGAAAGAGAGCATAAAAAAATAATTTAAAGGAAAAAGTAACAGCAAGGGGTAGGAGGCCTAGTTGAGGTGGTATTTTAAACATTCATGGCAAAATGACTGGCTAGCTAGGGCACTATTCCATGAGTTTGGCTCAAATGAGCAGTGAATCTGTGCATGTGTGTGGTCTTCAACTCGTTCCTTATATCCCTTAGCATAGGAAAAAGGGAAAAAAAAAAGGAACAGACCCTATGGACTTCACACCAACCAGAAACCACAGTGTCCATCACATTTAAGACTGGTAGCTCAAGAGTCCAATATTTAACAGTTTGAGTTAATCATCTGAGACATCAAGACCACAGTCATGATGCAATTCTGCCATTTTACTCCTACTTGCACAACGGTTATTTCCAACGAAGGTCCAAACTCATGGCTCAGTTACGCACTTTTACCTACAGCCATCAACCAAGGAGAGCACTCTAAACAACTGTGACTGTGCCAAACCAGTCTTTGATTGGGTGTCACTCAGGGCTGATTAAGGAAGAAGGAGCGTAGGGGCAGAGGTTAACAGACCTTAGTTTACCGCTACTTCTCTACCAAAGTGTAGCAGAAAACACCATAACGCTCAAAATATCTTAAAAAAAAAAAAATCTCTTTCAGCAACGCACTGAAGAAGGCCAATCACACGCTAAGGCCACTACAAAAAAAAAAAAAAAAAAAAATTATATATATATAATTTTAAGTAAGCAAGCAACAGGTCTCCTTTCAAAAAAACCAATATCACTAAGCTTTTATAAACTGTCATAACAGACAAAAAAAGCAAGCAGGCACACAGATTTCCTGTTTGAGCCAAGAAAACTGGGTGGGGGGGGGGGTGTGGTGGTATCATAACCAATTGCTCCATAGACTGCATTCACATTCCTAGGTACTGCAATTACTGTATTCATAAACCTGAGGGTCAGCATTAGGTCAGGGCCTACTGAGAGCAGAGTACAAGCCATGTTTCATGTTGGATTTCAGAATTACGAATGTTCTTTACAATTATTTTCATACACTTATGACAATTTTTTTTCCTCCTTTGATTTAACAGGTATAAAACATATGTTCATGCTGCTCAGGTTCCTCCAAGGGCTGGGAAAGAGGCTCTATTTACATGTTGGCACTGTGGGGCCCCAGATGTGTCCCTGTGCAACGGCTCGTGGGCAGTAAAAAAAAAAAAAAAAAAAAGTGAATGTTGGCAAAGATTCCCTCAGACGTACGAGTCGTGAGAGGGCCAATGTGCTCCCAGGACCAGAACACGGTAAGTCAGAGGCTGGATCATACATAATTAGAAGGAACCTGGAACACAGCAGGTGGGGGAGGGATATCTTCCAAAAAAAAAAAATTTACAGTGAGTGCAGGAAATGTTTAAATACTGTTTTGAACAGCAAATAAAGACAGTCTGAGTGGAACGTTGAGCAAAAGCAAAAAGTCCAAGTTCCACATTAACCAAAGACAAAAATAAAAAGGGAACAAGAGGGGGGGGGGACAAGCTCCTCATCAGAGAGTGGCGCCATTGTGTGCTTCAGCAGTAGTCGCCTAACTCTGGCCAGAGTTTACCTCCTCAGAATGGGGGTCTTCTGGAGAGGTGGGGTGACTGCTTGACGCTGCAGGATCGGTGGGTTTGGCCATCTGCTGCCGAAGCTGGGTGATGACGCGCTCCAGCGCCTCCCTGGCCTCCCGTTCCCTCTGCAGTGCCTCCTGCAGCTCCACACGGTCTGCTTCTGCTCGATCGAGTCGCTGTTGCAGCTCCAACAGCTGGAGGAAGGGGGCAGGGTTACTCCCAGCAGACCACACCCACAAAGAATGAAAGGGTGTGGCAAAGGCAGCCTATGACCCACCCCCCACCATGGTGGACACAGCATGATACTGTGTAGACACAGCAGATAAACCTCTTTGACAGCAGCGTGCACACAAAGGCATTTCAGGCAGAGTACATGCGTCAGAACCTGTGTGTGAATACATTGTTTTCCCTGTCAAAAATGAAACCTGCAGGGCATCCATTACAGTGCCTGGTTCACTACCCTTTCATATCAAGACATGATCTTAGCTCCATCACTCCAGGGCTAGTGCTGTCCTCTGCCTCAGTTCCTGTTTTATGTAGACTCTGAATAACACTGTGCTGTGCATTTATTTCTATCCCATTATGAAATGATACGGTCAAAGCAAACATCAGTCTAAACATGTTGGGTTTTCAAGACTGCAGGCCTCAGGGACAAGGCCTGTTGAGCTTCCTTTCCCCACAGAAAACATATCATTTTGCCAGTCAAGCCATATTACAACACTGCTGCAGCTCCTCCCGTGGTAGCATGCATGTGTGTATAGCTCCCCCTGGTGGCAGGCAGCTGGGCGCACCTGTGCAGCATAGCGGGCTTCCTGGTGTCGCCGGGCTCCAGGCTCACAGGCGCAGGGCTGCTGCCTCAGCCTCTCAAGCCGCCGCTCCAGCTGCCTCTGCTGGTGGTGGGCCTCGCCCAGGCGCCGGGCGTGCTCACTGTGGGCCGCCTCCAGCTGGCTCTGCAGCTCGCTCCGTTCTACGGACAGCTCCCGCAGCCGCGCCGCCTCGCCCCCTCGCAGCGCCTCCACCTCCTGCCACACATGCAGGCTCTTAGACGCACAAATGTAGGATACAGACTTTTTGCCAGTTCCCCCTTCCCTCGCACAGCACCTCCATTGGACAGACTTGGTCCTCACACCATACAGACCATTAGGGAGTGGGTCCTGCTCCCAGCACTCAAAGTTCATTCAGTGCATCCAGAATCTACTCACATCACCTTCAGTGAGCCATACAGCCACACCTACAGTTACAAGTACGCTTCACAACCCTTAAATTCGGTCCATAAGCGTTCTAGTATTTTATAGAATGTAGACAAAAGGCATTTAGGGTTTCTGGTTATGGAGGTGCTGTGTATAAATCCCACCCTGCTGGAGAGAGCAGTGTGCACATACCAGTTCCAGCTGCCTCTGCTTGTGGAGGGTGGAGCTGAGCTTCTCCTGTTGCTTGCTGTACATCTGAACAATCTCCATCACGATCCTGTCCTTGTCGTCCTCTATGCCAGCATCTTTAGCCGGCGTGGATGTTTCCATGGGGATTGACTGGGGACCCGGCACATCCTCGTGTTCATCAGTGGGATGCGATTTGTTGTCCTCACTGTGTACGGTGGAGTCAACTGGGGGAGTTTCTGTGTGAGGTCAGAGGTCAAATGGGAGAGTAAAGAAGGGGGAAAAAAATCCCAAGTTCACAAACATAGGCAGATATAGACAGAGAGACAAATCCAGACAGAGAAACACGCAGGCACAAAAACATACAAAGAGAAGATAAAGGCATGATTGCTCGCTCGCTCACACACACACACAGACACACACACACACAGACACACACACAACTAAAGACAAACACATCTGTGACTAAGTCTTGTGGGTGTCCTTGTTCTCGAACACAGATTCTCACACGGCTCATCACTACTGTTACTAGAGCAACAATTACGCACTTAAGAACAAGACCAGACATGCTGATCTAATGGCAAACTCTCAAGAACAAAACGCGGTCAAGCAAAGGGTGAAGCTTACTATTATTAGTTTTTTATTTACTATTAAGTTTACTTTATTTACTGAGAATCAGTGATGGGCAGGACACTATATACCGACAGTACAAAATGAATATTTATAGCCCCCCCCAAATAATTATTTTCAGAATACATGTATTAACATAGAGAATATAGGGTTATGTTGTAGAACTAACAAAAACTATGGCAATACATTTTGTAATAATTTACAGTCCACAATTGAGTTTATATAACAAACAATTTCACTGTGAACAACAGTGTAACAGACTTCTTCCTGACATGCATAATCAGACCAAGGGCTACAAAACAGTATCCAAAAGGGAGACAGCACAAATCACCCAACTGGTGAAAATACCCAGATGCACCACAGGCAAGTAGTAACCGTCAGTAAGGGAGGGGGGGGGGGGAGAATAAATTCAAAGAAAGCCAGCCCTCGCTGAGACCTGTGGCTTTTTTAGCTGCAAGAGTGGGTTTTCACAGCAGATCTGCCATCCCAGCATGCCGAGTGGAGAGCGAGTGAGTGTGCGGGGGCTGGAGGCTAGCGCAACCCCACCCACTGACTCAGAGCTGTCTGCCTCCATCACGCAGGCGGGCGAATGACTCACGGGCAGCTCGCGCACAAGTGTGTGCATGCAGGCGGTAAGAAGGAAAAGTGAAAGAGTGGGTGAGGGAGGTAGGGAGATGGGATGAAGAGGAGAAACGGGCAGATAAGAGAGGGAGCGAGAGATAAGAGGGAGAGTGGGAGGAAGACGAGGGCGAAAGAGGAGCAGAGTGATAGAAGGCAAGTAGAGAGGTGGTGCCAGAGTAGGCGCACAGCATGCGGGGGAGGGAAGGTGAGAAGGGCAGGCGGGGGGAGAGGGATTGTGGTTTGGTTGAGCTACCACAACCCTTCCCCCTTCTGCAAATCCCACATCTGCCCCTGTCCTGCTACTCCACTGCTGACTCGCAGTCAAAACAGCAAACCCCATTTCGCGCACGCACACACACACACACACACACACACACACACACACACACCTTTAAAGTCAATCATTACCACTAGACTGAACATTCGCTCCATGCCTCTTTGGGGTCAGGGACCAGGGAGGTGGAGACAGCTACATTCGCCCGTACTGACCTGTAGCAGGGGGGTGCCGCACATCGCTGTAGTGCTGCTTCAGTAGAGCCCCCAGAGCCTCTGAGCTCAGCTCGTCCTCTTTCCTCAGGGAGGGGGGAAGAGACACATTTGGAGCCACCACTTTGTCATAGGTGTACAAGTAGTAACTGAAAGACAGAGACATGGACACAGCTGTAAGAAGAGAGGAGTAGGGAGATACAGGGAGGTAGGTGTGTGTGTGTGTGTGTGTAGCGGTAAACATCCAAAATCTTCGAGCATTTATTTTCATTAGTATGATCACTCATGATCATTAGCACTGATAAAACAATTATTATATGGTAAGACCTGTTTTAAAATAAAGTGCAGCTCGTAACTAATGAAAGCCTTTATTGCCTCATTTGCAGCTGTCAGTCACTGAGGCTCTCTTGTGCGACACTAAAGAGGAAAAACAAGGCTGAGGAATGGGGGAGGGCCAGGCTGGCTGTCTCAAGGCCTTGATGAGCACACTTCCTGCAGGTAAGCGGCAGTTAATCCTGCACAATCCAGCCATCTGGCTGCTGAACACCTGAATACCTACATAGCATCATCACAGGGGTGCCTTTTCATACCCACGCAAAACCCAGAGCAGGCTGCTCTGAGGTCAAACACGCACAGGTAAGTGCTGCAGGGCAAGGACAGTATGTAGGCTGACCAATGGAGGGGGAGCAAGGGTAGTACCTGGGCTGAACAATGGGGGTGGGGCAGGGCTCCTCCTTGATGCTGGGAAACAGGCGGCTGAAGACCAGGGTGGACTGTTGAACTTTAGCCTGCACAGGGAACAGCACAAACAGTGAGGGCACTGCAGGCACAAACACAGGCCAGAACTGAACAAGTGCAGTGCACACCTTGGGCGAGTAATTCATTCATTTAGGGTGACGTGTAGTGGAGTCTCACTCGCAGCCTGGGAAAGGGGCCGGGAAATGACACGGACACGAACACTCTCTCTCTCTCTCTCTCTCTCTCTCATACACGCACGCACGAATCACCAACCACAACAAGAGGCGGGACAGGGCTCAAACTCGTGTTTTTTGATGCATAGGAAAAAGGGGGACAAAGTGCACATAGCACGAGCGGTCATCAGTAATCCCTCTGCTCCTCCATCCTGAAGTGAGTGCTGCATTACCTTCCTGGTGGGGTCGCTGTGCTGCAGCTTGCCACTGGGGGAGGAGAGTTCAGAGGTCATGCCCCTCACCTGGCCATCTTCATCGGCAGCCTTCTGAAAGACAGCGTGAGGTAAGAGCTGGAGGAGATGTTCTCAACAGCACCTTTACAGCAGACAAAGGGAGTCCCCTACTGTCGGCTGGCCCTTCACAAACACAAAGGTGTCTGCTACCATCAAATGGCCAGCAAGGAGGGCCAAAAACCATGCAATGTTTTTCCAGATTCAAATAGTACAACTATTCAACGATGGGTTCATAGCTGTTTTTGCACTGTACTAACTGCCTCGTGTGCAGGATTGAACTAGAAGATCCGCTGAACTCTACACAAACAGCTTGAATTTGTTCTAGAGGTTTCTATGGTCCATGCTTGTACACACAGAGATCCACTTGCATGCAGAAAAACTCAAACATAGGCAGACAAGCAGTATACACAGAATGGGGCTGTCCACCACACACAGACACACACACACACACCCCAATATAACATACAGACACCCTCCCTCCCCACCAAGGGTACCCCATGCTCTACCCACCCCCTCACAGGCTGGAAACAGGCCCTCTCTTCCAGGGAACAAAGCAGTCATTGTAATCTACCACTAATCAGATGTGCAGCGCAGCCAGCAGGTTTCCATGTTTGGGTACAAACAAGTGGGCACACAAACCTGCTCTTCCTGCACCACAAAATGCAGTCCAAACAGGCAGAACTCAGAACAGTGATGGACAAACATGCTTCCAATAGCCTCTCTCATATATGTTGGAAGACGAGACCAAACCATGCTGAAAACAGGAGGTTAACAGCCCAGGACTTCCTAATGTATACCACAACAAGCTTCTCAACCTATAAAACACTCAGTAATAACACAACAGTTCTTCAGACCCCAGCATCAGCATTCAGCGTTTGGCTGAGGTGGTAAAAGTATGCAGGCAATCGCAGCTATACAGCACGTGTGCATGAAGAAAGAAAAAAAGATGCGGGGGGGGGGGTGCTAGGAGGAAATACGGCTGCAGCGAAAAGCACACTGCGGCTGCAGGATGTCATGGAGTGGCACAGCATACAGCATGAAGTAAGCAAACTGCAGCAACCTGCAAAAAACACCACGCTGCACCTGGGTGTGTGTGTGACTACAACTGACAAGGATAACACAGGGCAGGAGACCCACGGTACAGGTCACAAGGATTACACAGGAGGAACGGGGCACACCATACAGGTCACAACATTACACTGGACCCATGCTACAAATCACACAGGGGTCTAATAAACTCAGATTTTTGCTGAAGTACTGCCATATGCATGCATGTGTATGTGTGCGTGGAAGGAAACAGCAAGCAGAGCAGGTGAAACAGACTGCCTACTCGTGACATCATAGATCATAGATGGATCTGTGCTGAGTAAATCAGCAGCTGTGCATCTGCCCTCTAAGCTCAGGTCCACATGAAACAAGCGTGCTACTGTCGGCCTGACGCCCGCTAATATGTGCAACCTCGCGCACCCCTCTGCCGGCCTGCCGAGACTGGGAGACAGAGTGAGTCACTTCCACGTTCTGCTGCAGTCTGCCATTACTGGGCACGGCGCACCAAGCGTCACATGCCCTGCTGCTTAGCCAGCGCCAACACCACATGCATCACCAAGCAGGCCTTTGTCGCGCTGCATATCACAGCAAATTGAGGGACAGCCTCACGCTGGTTAATGGGAAGACTGTGTAACCATCACGTGCATTCCGTCGTGTGTATGCTCTTGGATTGTGCTTTATAGTACTGCCCATGCTAGTGCCATGTGCACCACTGCCCAAAGCTGTTAACATTAGCATGTTCATCTTCAACAGCCCACTTTCATGTTGCTCTGTAATGCAGCTCAGTCTGGGACACAGCCAGTGTATATTGTGTAGATTATACAATGTTAAACACACACACACACGCACACACACACGCACACACACACGCACACGCACACGCACACGCACACGCACACGCACACGCACACGTCCCCGCCCCCCCCTCCAGCCAGTCTGGATTAGCATTCCAGGAGCTCACTCAGCCTTGGCTGCATTTGAGCTCTCATCCTGCTGTTCTTAATCCCTCTGCAGTCTGCCGCAGCTTCTAACCTCTCTCTCCCTCTCTCTGCTTCTCATGTGTGCACACGTGCATGCGCACGCACGCACACACACACACTCCTGGGCGTGCTCCACCCCACCCCCCCAGCTACAGGGGTCATTCCTGCTCTGTCTCCTGCCCACAGATAAACAGTTCACCTTGTGCCTGCACACTGTGTCCCTCTGCAGCCCGAGGCTGCTTCCACACAACTCCCACACTCAAATTCAGCACTCCTCTGCCTCTCCCAAGGTGAAGGCGGCTTCACTACGAGACCGCACGTGCACAGAGGCAGTAAGGGGAGCGGTGCCCTCAATGGACAGGGACCAGGTGGGACAACAGAGCCCCATCTGCGAATAGGAGATTAAAGGTTGTGAAGTGAACTTCAATGGTGGCCTCAGTGTCTCTGGTAGTCAGGAATTTACCTATGTATGCATGCACGAACACAGGTCCATTCTGGACCATATAGTCAGTAAGGAAGCACAGTGGTTTGGAGCATAAGAGTAAAACTAGGTAAACTGAAGAACACGAGAGGAACTGAGGAACACTTATCTATGCATACAATCACAATCAACAGGTTTACAGGCAGACAATTCACCTGTGGAAGAAAATCCAAACTTCAGGCACAGACATGTTTGTATAAACTGCGTGTGCTAGACCTAGAGAAAAGCCACTCCCCCTTGACTGAGAGCCAGAGGACTGCTTGCGGAACACAGCTGAGGTTAAGGCCGTGCACGTGAACTGGTCCCCTGACATTCTAGCAACTTTACATCGTCCCATTTGCTCTCGATTAAGTGTCACAGCACTATGGAAACCACGGACCAACGCCCACTCCTCCCACGTCCAGCAGGTCATGTGTCTTGGTGGAGGGGGAATGGGGGGGAGGGTCCAAAGTTCCGGTGAACGCCAAAGGTTTACAGTCCAAGGCCAGGTCCTCAAAAGCTTGTAGTAGTTCTCCTCATTGGGGTGTAAAGGCAGGGGGGTGGGGTTGGTATGTGCTAAATCTTTTCAGGCTGAAAAGAACAAAGGTGGCACCCCCTCCCTTGTCAAGGGAGGCCATCTTGCCCTTCAGTTCCACCTTCTCCTCCCACGTCCCACTTCCCACCTCCCGAGCCCCAGCCCGAGCTCTGGCCGATGCGGGTGTGGGTCCACAGCTCTTGGCACCGAGGCTGAGCCCCAGAGAGGCGCTGCTCTCCGCGGCCCTGAACACAGCTCACCGTAGCAGAGCCGAGAGCGTAAACAACCCCCCCCCCCCATGTTCATTGCTTCTGGCTCAGTGAGGCGGTCACGCCCCGTCTGTTCTCTACCACATCCTGCCCTGCAGCACACTTCCTAAAGCAGAACTCATACTGTGTGTGTTCAGCTGTGCTGGGACTCCACGAGATCGCAGGGAACAGTACAGGGGACGGTCATTACACTCACCTTCATAACAACAGCCATGGGAGACTGTGATGAGGGACTGGGCCCCATATGAAAACAGCAGCCTCTCTCTCCTCCACTTTTGGCCATATTTTTTCATGATTTATAGGACATGTGGGTACTTTGTCTAGACAACCACAGTCAATATCTCCAAGCCTGCATCTCCTTTTCTCCCAAGACAGGCAGCATCCAGCTTAATCCCCCTCCCCACCAAGGGCTGGACTAAAGTGCATTTACAACAAAACCTCTGCTACTAGCATTACAGTGACAGCTGTGATGACAGTCACATGAAAGTCAAGGGCCAAGCAAAGTCAGGTCAAAGTCCAGATGCACCAAATGCTTGCCCTAAACACGCCTGACAAATGCATAGTGTAGTCTGCATCTGGTTGCCTCTGGCCAGGAGTTTTATATGCTTCAGCTGTTCTCTTCTCACACTGCTTTCTATTCAGACCCAGAGCAACCACACCACACCAGAACTCCTTTTCTCTCCTAACCTCTCCTTCTTCCTGTCCACACCCCCGAAGGGCATCTCGGTGAAACCACATACTTCTTCAACCTCGGGCGATGAAGCTTGATGGCTGTGCCAATGACCCAAATCTTGTGGCTTGCCACAACAAGTTTTTCCTGGTTGTGGAGGCGAGTCTGCATGCATGCACCTGTGTGTGTGTACGAGACAAAGCAGTGCAACTGAGTGACATCCCTAATACTGACTGTTCACCACCATTCCCGCATACACATATTCACAGCACATGCACGTTAAAAAAAACCAGTGAGCACAGTCCACACACCACTCCTATGCTTGCAGATAGACATATCACTGAGCACGACACCCTTTTATTAAGCCCCACCAACATTAGGCAGCTGAGCACTCTTCATGCCTGCAGAGGGGAACCACAAACTGCGCATACCCTGCAGTACTACACATTATTCAGCACGTAAGAGGGCCTATGTCTGTCAATCAGAATGACAAGCCAGCTGTCTAACATTCTTCTTGTGCCAGCACCAATCAGAGCTCCCCTTTGGAAAAGTGGGTGGGCCAGCCTTTAGGACATAAGCCAACATGTTCCCAGCCCCTAGTCTTCCCGCCCCTCTACATCAACATATGGGACAATTAATCTCAGCTCCAACCATCTGCTGTATAGGACTACCCTTTCTCATTACACCACGCTCATGTTAATGACCCCACCGTCTTGCTCAGTCTGTTCACAGTACAGGACACTGACACACCAGGGACTGATGGAATGGCACCATGAATCAAACGACTGAAAGATGCCATGACTCGCTTGGTGTCCTAGACCTGAGGGTTAGTCGGTGGTCACCAGCGACTAGATGTGATAGGACACCTGCATGAGACAGTCTGTCCTGCTTACACCACCTGCATGAGCTGCGCATGACAACAGGGTCACTGTCCCGAGCTGAACTGTCAATACCGCCAGACTCTGCCCTCAGGGGAATGATGACGGGCACAGCTGTCCCTGGATCAGTTTGTCTGTCTTTACATCCGTTCGTCTGAGTGTGTGTACACGTCTGTGACTAGCGCTGCAGACATACTGCACTGTGCACACAAACACACACAGTCACCTTTCGTCTCGCAAGTTCAACCACATGACCACACGACCTTCTCCTTGCAGCAGCCATGTTGTTCAATAACCACAGCGGATGGAGACAAACAGCGCCTGACGTGCACTTCCTGTGGCGGATGCATTGCAGCCACCAGTCACCTCCGTTTGCGTAATCGTGCCGTCTGCTTGCTGTTGGGTGTACCAGCAAGATCCCGCGCCCGTAGGAAGAGTGGTGCAGCACATTTCAGACCGTCTACCAAAACCTCTGCTGACGTACCCCGCGCTGGCCTGTTGCCATGGAAACACGAAAGCAGGGATGCAAATCTACATCATCGGCACGGCGTGGGCTCAGTGCAGAGGCGTCCCAGCCGGCTGGCGTATCTCAGGCGTCAAGGCAGTTGACAGGAGGCACTCACAGAAGGTCTGCGGTAACGAAGTGACAGCGAACCCCGCAGCTGTAGGCTGTCTGCGCTTCATTCTGCACCCCCTCTACCATGCACATGCACGCACACACATACACTGAGACACCAACCCAGCATCACACACACAGCTACAACTGACTGCTCTACTGCTTCAAAAGGGCAGCAGGTGATGCACAAAGTTGGCCCTTATGTTGTGAGATAAGTCCAGCTGTCTAAAGCAAATGCTGCCCCCCCACCACCCCAATTACCTCCCATACACACATAGCAGGATGGATACTCAGCATGAGCAACACACTTGGTTAAAGTTTTATCATTAGCTTCTGGCAATATTTAGTAATAACACTAGCATATACGCTCAAATAACTATTCACATTGCTCAACATAAAGTATGAAAGCAAAGGCCCACACCTAATGCAAGTTCCTTGAGCACCTGCCATCCTTGAAACTTCACCCACTGTCCAGGCTGCCATGTTAAGCCATTCATGAAACAAGCTCCTCTTTTATGACACCTTTACAGCGCTGCGGTAACAGGCTGTGACTGGTAGGGGGAGGGGTATCTCAAGGCACAAAAGGCTCTATAAAAAAAACTCAGCACTCCAACATGGAGCACCCCCCTTCCTATCTGTAGCTGGTCACGAGGTGCAGGGAAGTGTCCAGAAGGGCCCCTCCTTGCAGCCAGAGCAACCCTCCCTCTTCCCACAAACAGTCACACATGCATATCAGCACACATGCACACAAAGGCATGCACATGTCATAGAGCACACAAACAGCAGCATCAGATGGTGTTTAAGCAGCACCTTGTCCTGGACACAGTGAGTGCCCATGGGCGTGACAACAACGTCACCTAACTGCCTGGTCACACCTCCAAGCCTGTGTTCCGACCCCTTTTTTCTTAAGATTCCTTTAACTGTCTCACTTGTTCCAAAATCACAGACGACCCTGAAATCCCAACAAACGTACAACAGCACGCTTGCCTTTTCACACTCCTGGCACAAGTTTGCATCCAGCACTTTAAAATGAAACGTTTTTTTTTTTTTTTAACCCTGTGAAATGTCATCTGGCTCAAATGCTGTGTTTGCCTGTTTATGTGTGAGTAATCACATGAAAAGTAAATGTTTGCATGCTTTTTTAAACTGTGAGGGGAGGGAGAAGGGAAAACCTCAGTAAGGATTCACTGTAATGTGCTGTTTTACAAACTCTGAAATAAGTTGTTTAAAGTGTGCTGTTTTTAACTGTGTGAAAATCAGACAAAAAAAAAACAGCTCTGAGGATGAGGAGGGAAAAGTAACACTAACTGACAGCAGGACCCAGGCGGGTGCAAGACACTGCTAGACAGAGACGTGTTAGAGGGCCTGTACTTAGCAGCTCTTTATGCAGTGAGAGCGTGATTGGCTCACGGGTTGCTATGGTTTACGCCGAGGTGTGTGTGTGTGTGTGTGTGTATATGTGTGGCAGAAACTCTAAAGGTGAAATCAGATCCAGACACGTCTGCCTGCCTTTATAGGCCCCAGTGTGACCATGTGTGCTGTTGCTGTTTGCTATGGGAGGGAGGGTGTGTGCGTGCGTGTGCGCGCGCGTGTGTCTGTGGATGGAGGGCACACGCGGTTCAACGGCTAGACAAGTGCCAGACGGCATTTCCGGCACACATTTACAGCTCTGGCTTGGTGGTTGTGGGGGGACGGGTGCATATGCAGGGTTATGGAAGAGGTCCCCACACCTGCAGTGAGCAGCATGTCTCATGGGGATTCACTCATCTCTCTCTCCTCACTCCACAGGGGCACAAAGACACTTCACGAAACAGAGTTATGCACTAACGGAGCAGCACACATCTCTACAGCCCCAACCTGAAACTCCTGCACTTCACATCCAGCTTCTCAACCACCACGTCTACATTTCAACACAGACAGACAAACAGACAGACAGACAGACAAGTAGAGACTATTTTAAGACTCCTGCTGTGAGAGTTTGCTTCAGCCTGAGATGGTCAGGTAATCCAATCCTAAAACATTTTATGGTCAAGTCTCAGGCCAACTTTGGGTATCCTTCTGCTGAAAAACATGGAAGGAGTAACACAAAATGTCCTTCTTTTGAGTTTAGAATTGTCATACGTTACATGACACTTTACATTCACCTATTTCAAACAGCAACTTTATGACATCAATTGTGCCTTGAATCTCAGCTCATCCTTCCATTTTATAGATTATACTAAAAACTGCACCGTAGTCAGTTGCACATAAAAAGCAGCAAGTCAAACACAATTTACTTGCATAAGAACATTTTGTTCGTTGGATCAAAGTTAATTCGCTTCCCCCTGACCTTTGACCCCTGAAGCGGCTGTGCGGCATCTCCAGACAAAACAAAAACGCAGGCACCTGGCTGCCTGTGGCCATCGTCTGGGTCAGCTTGAGTTTAACAAAACAAACAGTGGCCTCACAGCAGGCCCACCCCCAGCCGAGGCCCTTAAAAACAAACCCCTGGAACTGCACAAGAGGTGTTCATCCAGACCAAAGCAGCCAAGGCCAGAACAGATGGTGCATTTGCAGAAAGAAAGAAAGAAAGAAAAAAGGCTTTTTATTCACTTTTTTATTCTTCTAAACTACATACACTTAGGGGTCACAGCAGACACTGTATTGCAAATAAAAGAAATAGAAGCTATTACCTTGTCCAGCACTGCTTTCAGTGGGTAGTGGAACTTCTCTTTCATCTCATCCAGCAGCTGTTTGAGCGAGGCCTCCTCTGGGGTGCCCAGGTACTTGCGGGCAAGCTGCAGGTAGCAGGGCCACTTGGCTGAGTCGAAGCCCCAGTGGCACGTTCTTTTGTCTGGCGACTTGTGAGAATGCAACACAAACTTCTCTGGGGAGAAGAGCAGTTGACACTCTGTGCACTGGATGCAAGGGGCTTCGGGCTGGGTGTAGAAGTGGGGTACAAACAGGCCATGTCCCTTGCCCAGACACTGGTGCTCCACTTGGAAGCTGGCGCCACCTTCCTTCAAGAGGCTCTGGGCAGGGTCCGAGGCGAGGGCGTGGCCTGGCCTCAGTAGGGCATTGCAGAGCCGCTGAGCATCGGTCAGCGTTATGAGCCCGCAGGACGGCGCGTTGAAAGGCAGGATGCCAAGCACTTTTAGCACATGCAGCTGTTCAGCGTCACAACGGGAACAGTACACATAGAGCTCATCGCACACGGCGTTGATCTGCTGAAGGGTGAAGTCGCGCAGCACCGAGTTGAGCACCTGGGGTAGACAGAGTCGCTTCTCACCTCCCACCACAAAACAGGATATGGACTCGCCCTCCAGCAGTGAGTGCGTGAGCTCCGTGGAGCTGTCGCAGGGCACCAGAAGGGGCCCACCCCCCAGCACGGGTGGCGAGGGCAGAGGAGCAAGGAGGCCCAGAGAGCCAGACGGCTCTTGCGTGCCCCGGGCCGAGAAGGCGGCTGGCCCTCCCAGAGAGCTCTGGCTGCTGAGTGTGAACTGGGCCAGCGTGTGCTTGAGTCCTGGGCTCAGGTCCAGCGCCTTGGCCCCACCGGGCACAAGGAGCTGCTGCTGTCTCCCGCCCCCGTCACCTACTGTGTCCAAGTCACCACTGCGGCTCTCGTCCACATGTTCCCGCTTGACCTTGGGTGTTCTGGGAGATGACTCCAGGCTCCGCCTCTTCAGGTTGATCTCAGCCATCACCCTCTTCTTAATGGGCGCATCTTCAAGCCTGTCCCGGTACAGCTTTTTCATGTTTCCCTTAAACGAGGTCAAGTCTTTGAAAGAGGTTTTCAGACTGGCCTGAGTGCTAGCCATCGCTATATATTCCTACCCCTGTTGACAATGTGCTGCTCTCTGTTTGCTCTCCTTTCAAAAGTAGCACCGCTTCATAAGTCCATACATGTTTAAGATGGATGGGCGTGTGTAGTTTTCTAGCTGCCTTGTTCCTGGGGAGGGCAAACAGATTGAGGACAAAGTGTGAGTGTCACAAATACAATGACCCTCGCTTCAGGACAAATAACCACGTTTTATTCAGAATAAACAGTCCATTATGTTTATATGCCCTAAATTATACACAAAAGGTAAAAAGCACATTTGGTATAATTCAATTCAATTCAATTTATTTTTATATAGCGCCTTTCGCAACAGCATGCCTCAAAGCGCTTTACAGAGAAAGTTGAAGAAATCATCAATAATCAATCAATAATGTATATTATTTTTCACATTTTGTATGTATGTAAGCTTCTGGTATATACTGAATATACAATCAAATATAAAAATAAGCACAAATTATACACGAGTTTAATAAGTTTATGAATATGACTTCAGCTGTCCCTGTGATGGCATAGTTAAACTAGTATTCAGCTGTATCTGTATTTAATAGGCCATCGCAAGATATAATTGCAAATCTTGGTGCAAGTAATCCTCTACACTGTACTTCATACTCAATAAGTCAACAGACAGAGGGAACCGGTAGGTCACTAGGATACTTAATGTACTCAGTTGACAATCCTTAAGATGTCCTACCCAAAGTACATTATTTTCCCCCCAGTTTAGTGACATACAGCAAACTACCAGTTTACGATGGAGTAAATGTGATGTGTTTTAAGCGGGTGTGACTGTGTATAAGACGAGAAACATACCGCATCTCACGGGTAAACAATGACTCTATACATAAAAATCTAGTCAGGCGAGTATTGGTGTATTTAGGAAGAAAAAAAATTAACTACTTGCTTGATATAAGCTACTACAGTTACCTTACCTTTAACACCTGTACAACTGCATTAGGCACCGCACCCATACAAAACACAATTAGATGCTAATCGGAAATCGTGGTAAACTAACCAGAAAAATGCGGAAAAATAAGAGAGCGGTCTGGGTGAGTGAGAAAACAAACAAGGTCACATACAGTTCATCTGGCCAAAAGAGGTTTCACAGCGTGAACTGCAGTAAGTACTACGTGCCAGATGCTGCCTCTACTGCAATTTAGTGCCGACATCCTGTCATTTTTACCAGATTTTTCTGATCAACTGATTGCAATCAATGCTGTCTAACACGCCGTCGGCAAGACCAACATGAACATCACGGTGTTAAACTGGCAGTCAAGGCACGCTTAGAGCACACTTGGTGTGGTCATCGTGTCCGGGCAGAAAACGAGCTATGATGAGCTCGCAGCGGAATGTTGTCTCGCGCCGCGATGGGTCACCGCCGATTTTTTTAACGCAGCTCCGCGTCGCATCTTTGCATTGTCCTTGTTCCCGAATCTCACCCTGGTGTGCCGGTACCATCTCCCTTCGTTATAGGCAGCAATGTGGCCGTGACCAGCTTCAGAATGTTAGCCCTCTCCGTACCGTTTCACCTCCCCCTCCCTCAGCTGGTCCATCCGCATGTCCCCTGTTCCACCCCCACCCCCTCCTCGGTACCATCGGTCTCACGGTGGACCCTCTGCTCACCGAACGGTAATGACATTCACCGCGACAGCCAGCGCGCTTAGCCTGCCAGTTAGCCACAGTAACACGGGGTCGCTTGGAGCTCCCTCAGCTCGCCGATTGATAAATCGCTCGCTAGGTCAAGTCAGTGAAGAAGATATAAATTAGTGTAAAACATTTTCACGTCAGCGAAAAAAAAAAAAACTAGCTAGCCGTTACCACACAGCGCCTTGTAGTTAATTACCAAGAGCGCCCTTTAAAAACGCTAGTTAGCATTAGCCAGTTTGCTAACCAATAAGGAACGAGTGCAGTCATAGCTAGAACGGCGTTTTCAATACATCGTTCTTTAAAAGACAAACATTTTACTGCTCATCCAAAGGCGACATACAATGCACCAGCTACTGCTTATTTCAAAAGGGAAGCCCCCCTGTCAGCACGTTGACGACCCAAGTCCCAGTCCTGCGCCCCACCAAGCTGACAGTAAAATCACCAGACAGCAGTAACTACCCGCCTGGTTCATTCGCTCACTCCGTATCGCCTGCAAGCTAGCGTGGTGCTAACAAACAGCCGGTTAATTTCACGCGTGAACACAACGAAAACAGACGATTCCAGTTCCGCAAATCAGAAAAGAATACACCGTTTCTCCGCGCCGTTTCAAGTCTTTAAAAGTCTCACCTTGAGAAGAGCGCTGCTGCCAGCGCTGGGCGTCCGTTCGCTCTGTGCCCGAGTGAAACAGCGCTACGGTCTCGCGCAGCGTCACAGCACAGCCGAGGCGGCTACGTCATGCGGACTCGAACTGGGCTCGTCACGGAAACCGCGGGGGTGTCTGTCTGTCTCGCGGTCTGGGCGCGTGAATGTCTGCAGTGTAGGGGGAGGGGTGGGGGCACGAGCCGACGGAATGCTGTCACTGACAGCTTCTAGCCTTGTTTCCCGTAGTACGCAGGGTAATACACTTTGTAGACTGCATATCAGTAAAAGCGACTTTTGCTCTCTAAATCGATTTATTAAAGACAATTTAAGGTCACGAAACGCAGTATTTTTTTGTTTGTTTCAAATAATCAGTCGATGCCAATATTTCGTGTTTGACATAGAAAGATTTATCGCCACACAAATGTGACATTTCTGTGTGTTGATAGGATGATTAATGGCAGCAATCTGGGGATATTTTTGCTCTACCCAAGTGGTTGGGTTTCTTGGAAGGAAGAAAAGGCTGCTCTTAGATCTGGGTCGTGTCTTCGTTCGTTCGTTCTTGAAGCCCACACGTTTCCCGCAGAAAGAGCTTTCCAAACGGAAAGTAAATGTTTATTTGAATCCGACGTACAATAAATACCAAGCGTAGGCACTTAAATGTACTGTGAACACTTATGGTACTTTAAAAAAGCAGATATAACCATTTTCAAACTTACTTGCCATATTTGTATATTTCAATGCTATTTGTTTTCGGTAACAAAACGTACATTTGGACTAATAAAGCTATTTGTATTGTACATCTAACCACTGTTTTTACAGACGACAATCGGATATCAAATCGTTGGCTAAAAATACATTTTGATATGTAATATATTTCCTTTGGGAATTTCAAAATGTACATATCCCTACCATATGTATATGAATATTCATAAAATACACCGAATATGGAGGTATACGTTTAACACAGAAAAAAGCCTGTCCATCAACGGCTTAGTCTGGTCTTCCGACTATAGTCCTTTCTAGTGAATCGTTGAAAGTACAATAGTGAGGGTAGCGCACTATATAATATCCATGTTACATGGAAGTACTCCATTTGATGTACAAAAGCAACAATACAATAAAGCCTGTGATAGCTGGAAACGAATAATACATGTTCAGATGTCTTTCATTTCAGTGAAAACTGGCAAATAGAAATATCAATTTAAGTTACAGTTAATTTTGCTGCTTCGTTTGGTAATGTGTTCAACAGTGTTGTTCTCGCATGCTCATGCTAAAGCTAACCTTAAACGTCAATACACAGTATTACGGAACAAGTGGCATGTCATTAAGAACTGCTCAGACATGTAGTGTAATTCAGTTCATGGCCACCCTGTGCCCATCATGTTCCTGGTCTTTCATCTCCTGAACGAAAGGACCCTGGAGAGCCGAGCGGATCGGAGACGCGTAACACGAAAACACACCCATTTGTTATCCCAACTGCTGGGTGACGTCTGCAGAATCAGTTCTCCGTCAGTTGAAAATCCCTGCGCTTCAAGGCTCAAAACGTGCATTACGTCGTACGTACCCCCACCCACGTAACGCTGCCTTTCTCAAAGACTCAGGAAAGAACAGGCCGGCACGGTGCTCTTTAATGCATTACAGCTTTCCACATCAAACCTGTAATGCGTTCAGACGTTATCCCAAAATGTTAGTTTATAGTCCAGTTTAGATTTCATCCGTTTTTAGAAGAGTGCTGTACAATGGTATATTCGTAATGCAGGAAGGACTTTTCTGTAATTTTCAAAAACAAAAAAAAAAAAAAAAAACTGACGAAGTGGTCAGACTTTTTATGTATGTACGCATACAGTATTTTGTATATTATTCGAAATCAACGCATGACGTGTAAGGCAACAAACGTAATCAGTGAAAATGTGGCAGCGACAGGGGTTGTTTTTTTTCCACGTAATTAATTGGATGACCGGAATCCTAGGCGTTCAGGGAATTTATTTCACAAATAAACCTACTAATATAGGAAGCGAGCTATTATCATCAGCACTGGATGCAAGTAATAAATTACTATGAAAACAACACAAAGCATGACTACGCTATATCTCTTCCAATTTCAAACATATTGAACAAAGCCGTTGATATCGCTACACGAGACTTATAACGTTAGAAGTCTCATACTGCGATATCAACAGCTTTAAAAATAACCTGTTGCAAGAAGTCTGAAAGAGGGTAAAATGCTAAACTTAAAAAAGTGCAGACTGGACAATTTAGTGTGCAGCTGTTTAGAGAAAGCCAAATGTTCCATTTTTGACTATGAATGCAAATATAATCTGATGACTGAACGCTCACCAGCAGCGTGGAAGGCTTGACGTCATGTGTAAAGACACCATGTAGGAAATGACCCAAAAGATACACGGCTCAGCGGCGGTTCTCTCTGATAAAGAAAGCCTCATAACAAAAGTTCGTGTAATCACCAAGCCACTGTATTTTCATCAGTTATTGTAGGTGATGGTTGCGTAGAATATCAACCTTAAACATGGCCCATGCAAAATAGTGTCTTCTTCAAAATATCAAAATTAAAAATTTCTGAAATCAGCAAGGTGACGGTGACCACTGCGTCTCTTGTCATGAGTCTTGTAACATTTTAATTTTTGTAGAAGAAAAAAAATATATAGGCAAGTCAAGTCATCAGCTAAATAAATCAATGACAGAGCCTGCTTTGTATTGATTTTTCTTAAAGTACAATATATTCAGGATATCTTCAGTATTACAGCAACATCCACTATGGTACAAATAATTGCAATCTGTTTCTGATCTTTAATACAGGTGGTGAACTATACACGTTTAGAAGAGACAATGATCTTTTGTAAAATCTGCAAAACAAAGACTGCGTACATTAATCACAGGCAATTACGGTACCCATCTTGATAGTCAAAACTGGTAATCAGCACTCATTTATTTCCAACAGATTTCATAGTGACTTCACCCAATAAACAAATGAAACAAGTTTATGAAATACATAACAGTATGAATAAAACGTAAGACAAATGTTGCTCGCAACCAAACAAAAAATATAAAAGTTTTAGTTATCATTAGCCCCTGGCTGTCACTTCTGGGGGGGAGGGAACAATCCTTAAAAAAAAAAAAAAAGGAAAAAAAAAAATAAAAAATTTGATACAACTGACAATTTTCACCTTTTACATATGGTCTATTTCATATTTTTGAACCTGTCCCACAAATGGTATCATCTAAAATTTTGCACACAGATGTAGGTCCAAAGAACAAATTGTGGGCAGTGATAAAAGGAATACACTTTAGAGAGGTCTTAGGTTGAGAGGTGGACAGAGTCTGTACTGGTACTGAATAAAGCGAAAGCCGCCAACCTCTGGAAACTGAACCACAATCAAAGGCCCAGCCTTCACTCACATGAAGGATGGATCAAGAGGAGGGAATTAGATCTGCGGTATCAGCCATATGCTGGTGTTCATTAATCTGGACTAAAAAAAAAATAAAAAATTACACACATACACCATTTAAATATTAGCCATTTCCATTAACAAAATCACATAAAAAAAAAAAAATCATTGTATTACCAGGCAACAGCAAAAAAATAGAACATGAATGGGAGGAAAAGTAGAAAAAAAAACACCTTACAAAAAACTATGGTACAAGCCTTACAGGAAACAAAAAGGTTTTCTCATAACTACAACAGTATAACCTTGACACACACGGTCGCATATGAAAAGATCACTGTGAGTTTCTGCAATGATTTTTGTTTTCCATCTTCATTGGCTCTTCCTTATTCCGAACGTGGGGTTTTTTGGTCCTGTGTGACTGGAGACAGCACAGTCGACCCACACGTGGCACCTACGTTTCAGTTCTAAACCTTAAAAGCACAACAAAGGCTCTTCCCTTCACAGCGTCTAGGGAGAAAGAACTCCAGTTCTGAATGATTACTCTGCAATTCCAGCCCTCTCCATTGTAAGTGTAAGCTCAAATATATGCACAAGCATTTACAGAAACCCCCCCCCCCAACACACAACACTGGGGACATGATTATGGTCCTTACCAAAAAAGCCAGAACCAGCAATAACACTTGAGCAAATTGCATACAGATATTTAAATAAAACATGGAAACAGTGTTTTTTTTTTGTTTTTAGTGTTCTCCCCTACACTTTTAATACAATTCTGACTGCAACTACTCAGGAAGTTGTAAAGAGCATATGCTTTTAATTGGATCCACATGGATAGGCTTACAGGTCAAAAAAGGTCCTGGAAGTTTATGCCCTCAGGCCGCAGATCAAACACGCAACTTGTCAGCTATACAGTCTCACAACTCTACAAACGCGCATAAAATATGTCTGCAGACATTTTGCAAACATGCTTCTTACTATAATTTTACATACATCCGCCGAGGACAAAGTAACCATCACCATTAGCAGGTCTGTCGATTTCACGAACATTGCATCAGTGGACAGATAATCAGTGCGAGTTTACATGATACAAAAGTGGTGACAATAATGATAATTAAAAAGTACACTTAGGAATAGTGGTCACAAATGGCAGAAATAAAAAAAGTTTGGCATGTAGTAGTTGAGCACTAACATGCAAGATTTGCTGAGTGGGATAAAGGCTCCCATGTGGTTGGGGCCATGCACATGTGGATGGGGTCACCGGCCTGAAGTCTACTACACACATTCTTCGGCAGACATCAGCAGTGGGTTGATATACTCGAAGCCCTCAAACTCGGATTGGTCAATCTTCTTGACAATATCCCTAAGGGGCAAGAAAAGCCGTGGTTTGCTGGTTGTAGCTAAAGTTCACAGTTACGCGATAAGACTGTACACTGTTAAATGTGTCGAATTGATAACATACAGCTGAAAAAGTTGCAACAGTCCAAACCCACTACATTGTAAACTGAAACACCTAAAATTTATGTCATTGACTTCAGCCAAATAAAACCACCCATCCTGTTTACTGCTTCTGTCTCATAATAGAAAGTGGCACCCCAAGGTCAGAGGAAAACTTACTCGTCGTCGGGTGTGAGCTGGATGGGCTCGTTGGTGAACTGGGCATCGAAGTTGTCCAGGCCAAACTCACCGGAGATGTTGGGCTTAAACGGTGGCACCACTTGCTTGTGCTCCATCTGCGAACAACACGGGCGTCCGGTGAGTGCTAGCAAGAGGATGGAGGAGCAGCCAAAGTGGGCCGCAGCGAGAACGGGGGAGGGGGGAGCAGCTTATCTTACGCTTCACTCCACATCCCACTGCAGGCCAGTTTCACAGGCAGCCAGTGAAAACATGCAGGTTAAAGAGCTTGGAAGAGACATGACCCATTTACTTGGCTGCATTTTCTGCCCTGTATTCTCTCGCCTTACACAATATTTCACCATCTGTTTCACTTACTTTCTGGTTGACACCTTTGCCTCAATAACACTTTATATTATACAGTTATATAACTAAATATTTTTACTGGAGCAATGATAAATGCCACGTCCAAACATACAACAGCAGGACATCTCCTGGGACAAGACATCCATAACTGTTACCCTAGCTGCTACCCCAGTTACACATTACTCATGTCATCTTACCAAAATAAAGGAGCTTCACCTATCAGCACAGCACATGAAGCATGTAATGCGGACAACCCCGTTGTAGCAACGTGGCTGTCAAAGCTGATCGTTCCCTCTGTCTCCCCCTGCAGACCGACTTAAGTACTGCATCCCCACTCTAAAACAGCAGTTGAAAGGGGGCTGGTTGAAACCTGACCCTCCAGCCTGACTATCTGATCATTACTTCCCTTGATTGTTCACTTCCCTTCAGACCAAACATGTCAGGGTGATGCTGGTGCAAAACCTCACAAACTTATGTGCAAAAGCCTGAGTAACTACTGTGTGCTGAGGGACTGCTGCCTTATAGTATCATCTTGGAAATTAAGTACTCCAGTTAAGGGTAAGCATCAGGCTGGGAGGCAGAAGTCTCCTGGTCACTGGTTCAAATCCCAGCCCAGCAAGGTGTGTCCTTGACACTTAGTGCTAGCTCCCCAGGCCCCATGTATGGCTGCTCACTGCTCCCCCAGGGGGATGGGTCAAGTATGTTTGTCACATACAAAGAACATACTTGGCCATAAACAATATTCCACTTTCCCTTTATAATAAGTCACATGCATCTAAAAATCCTTATCAGTAACCTGTATTGGTAAGTATTATGAAAAAGCGGTATAGGGAATTTCATCTTACCAGCTCCCAGTCGACATTGCGAAAGAAAGGATGGCTCTGAATGTCAGCAAATCCAGTCTGTGGGTGACAACCAAGACGCTCTTTGGCATCCTGAAAGTGTGGGGTAGGAGGGGTGGTACACATTAGAACTCAATCCACAAACAGATAAGTAAATAAGACTGTTCTGTGGTCAGATATGAAGCCCAGCTGTACCTTGTTGAGGAAACCCTTCAAGACACTAGCAGCCTTGACTGACAAAGATCTGGGAATCCTGATCTGCTTTTCCAAGATTACTGAGAAAAGGATTGGAAAGAAGAAAAGCTGGAGCTTATATGAAGTACAGTACCATGCTACTGGCAAAGAAGGGTGGCAAGAGAGCAGCCCCTTCATACCTGCAAAAACCTCAGACACTATACCATTTAAGGTCACTGAAATCTGGGTATACCCCAGGGTTGAAAGGTTGGGTATTTTCTGTTCGTTTAAATCATGCTGTCATTTACTGAACAGTAAGACTAGTACAAAGTATCGGCACACTACTGTAAGCATGAAAAAAAATTATAAGCAAATTCGCAGTCTATTGCAAGAGCCTTGAGCCCATAACTCACCTTGGAAGAGGTAGTCCTCTGTATTTTGGTCCGGATTGTCCGAGCTGCCCACTATGTCAAACGGCGAGCGGCCCGCCATCATTTCGAACATGAGTACACCCAAGGCCCACCAGTCCACGCTAAAGCCTGCAACAGCAAGGTGCACATGCTAGCTGTTCACCGTCACAATGCGTGTGTGTGTGTGTGTGTGTATAAACGGTCACGGAAATGTGTAAAGCTGCGTATATGAAATATGCAGGGTTTCTGGACATACCGTAGTCCTCCCCTCGCAGGATCTCTGGAGCTATGTAATTGGGCGTTCCACAGAAAGTGCTGGTTGTGTCTCCAGGCCGCAATCCCTCCTGCAACACAATGCCTTGATCATCGCACAGCCCCCCTACAGGCACATGGCATTATCAATGAGACTTTCACCTGGGGGCAAAACTGCATTTCAGCCTCTCATATCAGCAGGCCAGATGGTGTCACATTATGAAATCATCTCTATTTATGAGCTCTTTGGAGAAGCAAAAAAAAAGACGCATGCAAAGCTGTCTCGTCTGGGAGTTAGATCACTTCTTTCATTCACGTGGCTTCTACACTTTGGTGTTTGTGTTCAAAGCGGCATGAGGAATCTGGTGACAGGTAAAACTGCATCCACCTACAGACGTCACACAGCACACAGCCAGCAGATAGACAGGGCACAGACCTTGCACATGCCATAGTCTGTCAGCTTGATGTGTCCCTCTGAGTCCAGTAGAACATTGTCCAGTTTCAAGTCTCTGTAGATGATTCCATGCTCGTGAAGGTAGTTTAAGGCTAAGCTGATTTCTGCAGAGTAAAACCTAAAGAAACGAGGTGGGGGTAATGTCATTCACAGCTTACACACATGCGATATGGTAAGAACATTACAGAAATTGGGGGGGGTTAAAATCCTGTAACAGTAAGCATACACATACAGTGTGGATTTTCATGATGGCTTTGATTCAGTATCTTTCAAAAGATAAGACAAGATGACATCTCCAAACTGGAACACAACAGATGTGGCAATGCCAAATTTAACTCATTACCTGAGGTAATTTTCCTCAACACTGGCCTTCTTTTGGGAAATCTTTAAAAAAATAAAAAAATAAAAAAAAAAAACGGGCCCAGTCTCACCTGGCGTGTTCCTCAGGGAGCTTCCTCTGCCTCTGCATGTGGAACATCAGGTCTCCACCGTTGACGTATTCAATCACAAAGAAGAGCCTAAGAGGGAGGAGAATCACAGCATGCTCTCACAACAGAGACAGCACATGTGGTGAGGGACACTACTGAGGTGCTACTACCTGTCAATGCAAAATAAGTGTTGATAATATATTAAATTATTCACTATCCAATCATTCAGTTAGTAATACTGACTTGCACTACAACAGTAGTCTTAAAGCTTGGAAATGAAGCCAGCAGCACTGTCCAAGAGCAAAGAGCTTAATGGATGAAAACAGCCAATCAAGTAAACCTGGCGCGAGTGTGTGTGTGTGTGTGTGTGTGTGTGTGTGTGTGTGTGTGTGTATACAGCCCCTCATTGCCACTTTCAGTCATATAATCAGAGTCAAAGCTCAACATCATTCTTCTTCTTGATTTTTATTGTAATCAAAACTCCCATCTTCCAGCACTGTGTGAGAAAACTACAATACAGCAAAGGCAGATGATTGTCAATACGTTTTAAACTGCACCAGACAGAGCTCACTGAAGACGCAGTAACGATGTGGAATTGCGGGAGCCCAGAGCGCTCATTAAAAAGTGCACAGAAACAGTGAAGCGGGCGAAGCGAACAAGCGGGCGGCGCGAGCACAGGTGTTCACAGCAGCGGTGGCTCACCTGCTCTCTGTCTGAAAGCAGGAGTGCAGCCCCACCAGGAAGGGGTGGTTGGAGGCCTGTTCAAACACGTGCTTCTCTGTCTGCACCCAGTCGATGTCCTGCAGCACAGCAACACACCGCGTGGCACAGCGCTTAGCGAACGCTGCCAAGCAAATCAACCCGCAGCAGTGCGGAAAGCAGTGAAGGGCGCGTACCTCATCATCGTTCACCAGCTCCTTCTTCACCACCTTCATGGCGTAGATACGGTCTGTCCTCCTCAGCCGCACCAGCAGCACCTTAGCATAGCTGCCGCGCCCGATTACACGCAGCAGGTCGAAGTCGGCCAGGCCTAGGCTGGACACCCCCTTCCCGCTCTCCCTGCTGCTTGTCGCCTGCCAACGTTGAAAGAAAGGTTTGAACAGCTAATCTTCCCAACATCCTTAGCAGTACTTAGGCGTGTTGTGCTCTTGCGAATGTTACTGGATTAGGCTGTCTAATGTGAAATACAACAAACAGCTGCTCAGAATTCTCTCTGGCTCATGGACGGGAGGTGCTTGACCTGCTGCCGCAATTTGGAGGATTTCTTCCATGCAAACATTAGTCATGTGACACACGTCGACATCAGCTGCACCTAAGACACTGCGCCCTATACTGGCCCACTCACAATAATTTTTCTGTTGAGTGGTCTTCATCACTAACCTCACTCCTGCTACACAGCACAATCTTTCACGTTAAACTGACAGAGTGGCACTACACTTTACCACAGTTTTACAACAAGAGACCAGAATTTTTGTATTTTTGGACAACAGCTGACGGGTCAGAATTTCTTACTTCTTTCTCTTCCCCGTCATGATCCAGGCTCTCATTTGACAGCTTGTATGGAATTACTAAAACCGAAGAAAACCAGGAAACAAAACCATAAAATGAACAATACATTCTAAAATTGGAACAATTCTCAATACCTGGACATCAATCAATATTTTTTCCTGTTCGTGTTATAGTAACATGACTAAAAACATGACTAGTCTTCAGTAATGTCCTTACAGTAGTTACGGAGCACTCTTTGACTGTTCTTGGTGTAACCAAATTGATGACCGACATGCAAACAGACATACCTGGCTCCAAGGGGTCAGAGGGGGTGGATGCCGGGCCGACTGGTCTCATAATGGGCTCCTGGATACAAGCAGCCATGAAAGGAGATGGTTTAGATGTGCAACACAACAGAGATGGGATTAATACCTACACCTGATGGCACAGTATGCAGGCAGGCAGGCTAGCGAGGTGTGTGCTCACCTCCATCACGTGCCTGCCGCATTCCACCGTCACCAGTTTGTGGCACTTCTTGTGCACCAGCAGCTTGCAGTTGATGCACTTGTAGCCCTGCCGGCCGAGGCCCCAGATGCGGTCTGTGCAGATGGCGCAGTGAGCTCGCTGTGCAGGGCAGGGGAAGGCAGGACACAGGAAGGCATCAGCATGGTGGACACGTCACACACACGGTGGAGTGTGAGCACAACCGCCATGAAAGAGTGGTTGGATGAATGTGTTTACACTCATTTGCAAATCCTGTACACTACTCACTTATGGCTGTGCTGAGATGGTCACAAACCAGCCACCATCCACACAGGTATAGGAGCAGCATTGAAATTCAAACGTAACTTCAACAGCCACAGGCTCAGAAATGCCATGCTAACATTAAATGCCCATGTTACCGCCAACATGCTGCTAGAGGTTTGTTTTTTAGCCAGAAGTTAAAAATCACCCTGTTGAATCTCTTGGCCTGGAAAGCATGCCCATTGGCATAGTAGAGCTTCCTCCAGCGGCGTGCTCCCCTCCGGTAGATGGACTCTGTGGGGTGAGGGTTAAAGGTCATTCTACATCCAGATATTTTGCCAATGGAGCCTCAAACATCAAACAGTGTCCCAATACACAAAATGCAAGTAAATCGAAAAATAATCGTTTTCCACATGGGAAAGCAAAACCTCTTTGGACTGTACATACGTGTAAAGAGCACATAGATGCACTGCATTTGGTGTGGTATAACATACACCAAAAACACCAAAGTCAAGAATATAAAGACAGACCAAGGGTAAATGGAAACACCAAAGTAACAGGAAAAAAGAAAGGAGGAGAGGACAGGAAACGTGTGAGAGGGTTCCAACAGGACACGATGGGAAAGAGGGTTTGTTACAGAGGGGTCGACAAGACATGGTGGGCCAAGAGAGAAATGGAGGTAAGTCCTCTACTTACTGTCCTCTCCAGGACAGGGCATGCCAGGCTTCTCAGGAACACAGGGGAACACTGTGGATGAGACGAGCATTTTATAGTCTTATCCATGACAAAACCAGCTGCCGTCACCCACCTGCCACTACAACTAACTGTAACACTGTACAGTAAAAACAACCACGCGCACGTTTGGTGCTGTGCAGCAGTTGAGCTCTGGCAGTCTGCCTGCGTGTGAACTGAGAAGGAGCCACGTGTGTGTGCTTGTAAAGCTTATCTGGGGATTGTGTGTGCATTTCATAAACAGAGCACATGCTGTGCAGAGAGCTAACCCTTCCCTCATTAACGCCGGGATCGGGGGCGGTTCTGCATCACAGCTGCTGACTTCTGTGACCCCCTTGCCCTCCTTCGTGCTGACTGTGAGCTTCAAGCCTAAATACAGCTATAGCTCTGCCTTCCCAGGAGCTCTTTCTAGCTTCACATTAGCATCCCAGACACCCTGCCTTGTGCCTTCCTCATCTGACCAAACCACATGTCAAACACTACACTACTAACGGAGGTAACCTTCTACTACCAACACCATCCCAACTCTGCAGGGCCCATCAGGTCAGACTGTCTGTGTTTCCATCAAATATAACCCCAATATCTGGAACCCTGCCGCATCCTAAAATTTTTAAGACCAATCTTTGCAGGTGTGTTTCCCGGTCAATCTGTTAGACAATTTTCACTGTCACTTTGGACTTCTCCCAGGATCACTGACACTGATTTACAACACGGTCAAAAGCAACAGACTTTTACTGTAATGAAGGCCATGCTTGTTGTGGTCTGTTTCCTTGTGCAGTGACTGCCCTCCACAAAATCATTGACGTTCCGTGTAGTTCTACCAACCGTACAAAAGCTCATTATGGAACCAAGTGGAGGCAATAGTCTCTCTCTCTGTCAGTCAATCTCTCTCTCTGTGTCTGTCTGTCTGTCAGTCAATCTCTCTCTCTCTCTCTCTGTCTGTCTGTCTGTCTGTCAATCTCTCTCTCTGTCTGTCTGTCTGTCTGTCAATCTCTCTCTCTGTCTGTCTGTCAATCTCTCTCTCTCTCTCTCTGTCAATCTCTCTCTCTCTCTGTCTGTCTGTCTGTCTGTCAATCTCTCTCTCTCTCTGTCTGTCTGTCTGTCTGT
>JABJVR010000037.1:2460298-2474951 GCA_025773905.1 Chitala chitala | reverse complement strand
CTGTCTGTGTCTGTGTGTCAATCTCTCTCTCTGTCTGTGTCTGTGTGTCAATCTCTCTCTCTGTCTGTGAGTCAATCTCTCTCTCTCTCTCTGTCTGTGAGTCAATCTCTCTCTCTCTCTCTGTCTGTGAGTCAATCTCTCTCTCTCTGTCTGTGAGTCAATCTCTCTCTCTCTGTCTGTGAGTCAATCTCTCTCTCTCTGTCTGTCAGTCAATCTCTCTCTCTCTGTCTGTCAGTCAATCTCTCTCTCTCTGTCTGTCAGTCAATCTCTCTCTCTGTCTGTGTCTGTGTGTCAATCTCTCTCTCTGTCTGTGTCTGTGTGTCAATCTCTCTCTCTGTCTGTGTCTGTGAGTCAATCTCTCTCTCTGTCTGTGTCTGTGTGTCAATCTCTCTCTCTGTCTGTGTGTCAATCTCTCTCTCTGTCTGTGTCTGTGAGTCAATCTCTCTCTCTGTCTGTGTCTGTGAGTCAATCTCTCTCTCTGTCTGTGAGTCAATCTCTCTCTCTCTGTCTGTGAGTCAATCTCTCTCTCTCTCTGTCTGTGAGTCAATCTCTCTCTCTCTGTCTGTCTGTGAGTCAATCTCTCTCTCTCTGTCTGTCTGTGAGTCAATCTCTCTGTCTGTCTGTGTCTGTGAGTCAATCTCTCTGTCTGTGTCTGTCTGTGAGTCAATCTCTGTCTGTGTCTGTCTGTCAGTCAATCTCTGTCTCTGTCTGTCTGTCAGTCAATCTCTGTCTGTCTGTCAGTCAATCTCTGTCTGTCTGTCTGTCTGTCAGTCAGTCTGTCTGTCAGTCAGTCAGTCAATCAATCTCTGTCTGTCTGTCAATCTCTCTCTCACACACACACACACACACACACACACACACACACACACACACACACACACACACACACAGAGAGAGAGAGAGAGAGACAGACATACACACAGACCAGTGGAGTCACACAAGGCCTGTGCACACTCCCACACTGAAGTGCCCTGAGGCAGACTCCAGTATTTCCTAGCGCTAATTAACGACTGGGATGTTCCTGTGCTGACTGCAGCCTCCCGCGTGGAGCTCCCACACAGGACGCACTTGTTACCATGCAACACGGGTGCAGGGGGCACAGGCTCACCGTGGATGATGAGCTCTGAGTCTTTGTTGAGCTCATACAAGCGTAGCGCTTCCTCCAGCTCAAGCTGGGACGATACTGTGCATGGGTCCCCTGCAAGAAGAAAACAGGTCAGTACTGCTCAACAAAAGAGTGCCACTGTATTTTGTTGGCACTTAACTAGAAAATAAACACGTGACAAGGCAGCGTGACAAGGCAGCATGACATCTATCATCCCTGGCTTATTCATTCGTTTTCCTTAAGTGACTCAATAATTATCAAAGATCTACTATTTTGTTACTCATTAGGTTTTCCTTCTTGGGTGGAACAACAGTAGAGAACTGTCTCAAACTCCAATTCATCTGGGTCACAAGCTTATCTTGTTGAGCACTTTCCTACCAGCTTGCCAAAATGGACTTCAAGTCACCACTCAATTTCACTACAAAGGCTCTTAAGAACTACCTGACCACCATATCAAACAAAGCAGGGAACTGAATCTGGCAGGAGAGAACAGGTGAATCTATAAAAAGTGCTGGGAGAGGGGTCTGGATCCAGAACACTGTTAACTTTTGGGAAACACTGAATGAATGGGAGCGGGAGCTCCTTATTGCTCTGACTGGCTTATCACCCACACAGGGAGGGATGCCAGCACTGGGTCTGCTGAAAGACGTTGACATTTTCACTTCCTTCATGTCACAGTTCTTTTCAATTTGGGCTGTTGAGGTTCCAGGCATGTTCAGTGCCCTGTGTGTAGCACGTGTGGCACCAGTGGTTTGAGACTGAGAAGGTGGTCTGCAGAATGAAGACCCAGAATCTACACTGCGATTATGTAGACATGCTTTTATCCTGAGGACTGGAATCACAGCCTCCACACACTCGTGCCTCATTTTACATACATGCAGCCAGGAAACCAGTCAATATCACAACTGCTCTCACAATTCCACCAACAGGATCACCAATATGGACCACTGAGAAAGATTTTTATATTAAAATATAAGGGAGCACCTTCTTCGTCGATCCACTTCATGGTAAAAAGCTGGTCGTTGTCCATGGAGCACATCTCCCGGACCTCGCCGTAAAGCGTGTCGTACGAGATGGTGGGCTCAAAGTAGGTGATCATAATGTCCCTGGATGAAAACACAAGATGACCAGGTGAAAACAGCAGAGACAGCAATCCTCTGGGTTCACCAGGATGGCATGGTGACACTTAAAGACATGAGCTCATAATCTCAGGGTTTCTGGCATGTGTCCCACAGCTTTAAAACTTTTGTTCAAGGTGATCCCTCTGAGTAGCTGCAGTAGAAACAGACACAATTGTATACAGTGACTAAAAGTAACAATACAAGACCATCCTTAAAAGCAGCTCTGTGCAAGGGTCATTCTTAAACACATCACCCCCTTGTTGTCAGGTCCCATACATTCATACAGGCAGGATACCACACATGGCCTGCTGTGGCCAGCCCAGTAATTTATGGATTACCACTAAACTACACGCAGATGGCTGAATTTGAAAAACAGCACAAATTGGATGTAAAGTTTTAAAATCAAAACTTGTCATAATAAATAAAACTTCACAAGTACATACATCTGACCTGTTCCTGTCCGTTCCCCTTTGTCCCCCCTCTGCTGTCAAGTGAGATACCTTGGACACCATTAACACCCTGCTGCAACAGACACAATCTCAGGATCAGCAGAACATCTGACCCGCTTAAGATGTCAGCTCAGAATCAGTGCCTCAGCACCCAAGCACTCAGAACACTGCGGTGAAAGCTAGTCTGTTAACTGCCGTGCAAAGACTGGGTTGATAGACCAGCAACCACTGATGATGACTACAAGGGCAGCTGGGCCCACTGAAAACTGCATGGAGATCAGGTGACCAAGAGCCAGGGCCAACAGCTGCTTGTTTACCTACACATTTTTTTTTTTTTTTATTATGAAGTGTGCATAATGTACATACAACACACACACCAGAACCACTGATTAGAAAAAAGCTATGAACTTGGGCACACACAAACGTGATGTAATAAGAGTAAGGGCAAGTACAACTCCTGTGCCACAAGTATTCCACACTCTCATTAATGATTTAATTTGTTCTGGGACAGCACTACGTTAAAAAAGTGACAGGTTACAGGCTGGCGTTTAAAATGTGTTGGAGAAGGCAGAGTACAGGAATTGTGAAGCACCACTAAAGGTTAAAAATTCAACCACCTGGGGATGTCCCGTTACCTTGTCTCACTGGAACAAAGAAAGTACAGTCCTGAAAACAGTTTTCTATGGAAATCAATTTGCACAGTACACAAAAACAAGACCTACATTTTAAACTTATTCTGATGGTGCGTGGAAATTTCAAAACAAACCACGTATTAGGACACAAATTGGAAGCAAGCATTAAAGAATGCCACGCAACTGAAACCAGCAGGCAGGTGCCAAACACCAAGATTTACTCTTGTGTAGCATGAAACAGGCAAACAAACAGGCAGCGTGAAATGGACCTTCTGGGGACACGGTCCCACAGACCACAGCAAATCACAGGTTCTGGTCTCCAAAAAGTTAGTGGTAGAACAAGGTCCTGTTTTCATGCTGCAAGTCTGAATAAAAAAAAGTCTGGAAAACCAGAAAGCATCACAGCCAGCAATGGTAAGGAAGCATTATTTTGGCAGGCAAACAAGTGCTATTTTGACAGACCTTTACAGACATCTGTGTATGAGAAAAGCTCTACCATTGTTCTTCAGAGTTTGCAGACCGAATATTTTCTATAAAGAAACTTTCACTTGCTGACAGATGTGCTCTTCTCTGGTGATGCTATAAAACGGGCCTCCATAAATGGCAGAGGGAAGTTTTGACAGAAACATACAGAGGCTTCAAGTGTCCAAATCAGGCATTTGAGAGCCCAGAGCCCTGTATGCCCATCACATGGATATCCACCATCTCTGAATACTCAGTCAAGGGTCAAAAGTTAGGGCAAGTCCTACAATCTGTATTGTATTGTAACACTTACAATAATGCACCAATTGCCATCCATACACAGGTTCACTCATGGATTCTGAACTCAATGGAGAAAATTTCCACCGCTTTCATCAAAAAAAATAACCTCTGCACAGTGAGGGGAGTCTGAAAGTGTACAATTGACAAAATAATTACTGCCGTGAAGTGCTTAACTGTTTAACTGCACACAACCCAGCCTCTCAAAATAATGTCATAAGAACGCTACAGAAATGGGCTCACAGATTTGGTAGCTCCATTTGACTATGTTTGGTAAATTAAAAGACAACTAACCTGAACACAAACACACTTGCACTTACAGAGCAGCAGTGTTTGCTTATCAGTGGACCTAAGCCGCCTCGCCAAGCACTAGGCACTGATGGTAAAGTAGAAAAAAAGTCCTTTACCCTTCCTGCCACGCAAGTCATTTCTTTGTGCATTTATGGTTGCCAAAGATTCAATTCATCCCCTCTAATACAGCCTTCTGCAAATCAAGCTATATGTGGACTGCTTTTTAAATGAACAGTTCTGCTCAACTTCACTGCCAATTCCATTCAAATCAAGATGCAACGCTACAGCCTTAGACTGCTGTAAATTTACCTGGAACAATGTAGAATAAGTACCTGATTTACAAGTGCTGCAAAACAGGCTTCAAAAGAATGGATCACACAGCCTTCATGTTACTAGTTTGTGGATTTAACTACTGCACCATATGTTGCTTACTTAAGATACAGTAACATCTGGGACTACACTGGCCTTAGGCTGATAAGGAACATTCACAAACAACCCAGCCAATGCTAGCACGCACACTAAACCCCTTAAGCCACATTCACTGTCCATACACAAAAATGAGCAGACTACTTTACTGGGAGTGGGCAGGGTAGGAAGGACATTCACACTTTCATGTACAGTACATTTCCCTACAAATTAAATACAGAGCACAGGTGGACATGGGTGGAGGGGTGGTGAAACAAAACCAGAAAAACCCCTTAATGGGAAATTTAATCTGCTAGTCACAGTACTTCAAAGAAACCCGAGGAGGTACTAAACAGGATGGAGAGATCACTAGTCTCCATGGAATACACACCATCATGTTCCCTGCTACACATGCTGAAGACCTCCTAAAAATCTATGAAGAGTGACTGATGTCCTCTTAGTTCTTTAGGCACCGGCAGACTAATTAGATGTATATATATATATACTAATGTTCTCGCCTGCCATTCAGCTCTAAAAACGTGATCTTCAAAATTCTGGACATGTAATGAATACTGAGAAATTAACAATAAAATGGCAAAGAGCCAGTACTGCCAGAAGAAAAAAGGCCATATACATTGCGTATAAACTAATTTCACACAAAATTACAAAAACATGACAGTATGTAACTGATAAAAATCTATCTGCAACAATTAAAAAATATATTTTTTTCTAAAAACAGTTTAAATCGAGATCAATTGTGCGTATTAACAGCACTTCAAGAGGATATTAATATATTGAAAAGCTGACTAGAAGCATCCTTGGTCATAAAATGGAGAGGTGCTGCTCATTTTAGTAACCATTTCAGACATAGCTGAAATTCTTAAATGTTTATTTCAAAATGGTAAAGATTCCTTGACTCACATAGCGGAAAAAAAACCCACACACTAGTGTTAGCACTTATGACAGGATTAACAAGTTACTTGTATTTCTAGTTTTTCAAGTCATCTCAAGTCATCTTAAACCACAGCTGCAGAGTTGGAAAAAGAAACCAGCCCAATGGCTATATTACACAGAGCAGCGAGGGAAAGCAGCACTGGAAAACATACCTGTAAGTTATTATAAAAGACTTATAATGGTTAAAAATGTCAGCTTTAAAATTCAATCACAATACAGAAACCACTTGGCAGAAGTAAACTAAAGAATATATCTAACCGCAAAATTTAAACAAAAAGCACACGTGACTGTGTTACTCGCACCGATTTATATGATGTTACGGCAATATCCTGCGAAAAGTCTTGAAGCACAACTTAAATGATCAACGAGCCGATTCTTACAGTTGTGAACTGAATAAAATTTATTTTACATAAGAATCCGGCACGTGACAACATGCATTCTGCTGCACAAATCAGCTCCGCTGCCTGCAATACTGCATAATAATAAAGTCTAGATGACAATGATCAGGTGCTCAAGTCTCCAAACGCTGATTATGACACCAGGCAAGTGCAGCGATCTCAAGAATAACTCATTTTTAATTAGAGAAAAATTATGAAAGACAGTTGCAACAATCTATGCAAGCCACTGTTCACTGACACATTTTTGACGTGACATTAACATTAAACATGCGCACCAACGACCTGAACTAGAAAGGTACAGTATAAACCTAAGACGTCAGTATAAGTATTGCAATACGGCCATTACTAAAGATCAGTGACTGGGGCAGAGAAGACTGTTACCTGCATTACTAATACTACAAAAACGTGTTACGTGTACAACACTCAAGAAAAAAAAGTACAATGGCAAGGGGCAGGGCGCGTTAGTAACAGCGATAAAGACAGCTAACGTTAGTACTCCTTTGTTACCTTTACTACGGTCAACAAGACTAACAATCCCTTCAACCACAGAATAAATTTAGCAATACGGTCATATAATGACACCTACATTCTTTCACATGGCTAGTTAACGATTACCAGTTTAACACCCAGGGAAAGCAGTGCTTTACCTGCGGTCCACCTTCTCTAAGTGTTAGCTTGCTACCGTTAAACAAACTACAGGACTAATCCTCGGAATATTTTGGAGTTGATGGCCATCAACCTTGTCAACCAATGCTGATGTTAACCAACACCGTAAATTATGCGTTAGGAGAAGCGGGTTTCCACCTACCCTTTGTAGTAAGCTTTCACCCGGACTTGGTGAGGATTTTCGCCGGGGTGGGACATAGTACTGTCCCGCAACGTAGGCATCATAAGATTTGGGGCACCAACCTCCAGGCAATTATTTCAGAAAGCCAGTTCCCCAAGTTGCTTGTTACAGTCGTTCCGCCAATTTACTCCAACAGAAATATTAAATGAACAGCTGAGTAATACCGCAATGTTCGTGAAGTTTACAAGTAAGCCCGGTAGGCGCATATAACTTTCAGTTCCTAAGCACTCTAAACACTCCCTACTGTAGAGGCCTAGCAGCGGACTATTCTAATCGCGGAATGTGTAGGGGTACTGAACATATGTTTTCACCAAATACAGACCTCAGATAAAACAAACAGAGCCGATATAAATCATCACATTAAAAATTAAGCAAATCTTCGTGGATTGATAATTTTACCTCGAACTATAATTTAAAATATACAAACACGAATTGTTCAGTTTATTCCCCTAGTTAAACATAAGTGGTTTCGTCAACATTCCGATTATACCAACACGCTATTTACACAATCTTGTTAAGTATAAATAAAACAAACCAATACACATCTTGTTGTATACGTCTTTATCCAACTAAACAAAATTTTGTAAACACTTGTATATTCGAACGATTTCTTAAATGTAACAGACACTAAACTTTGTAATCCTATTGTTTCGGTAACCCACAAAACTGTGGACGAACAATTGAAGAAAATGCATTTCTATTGGTTGTAGTGCAGAACACTTAAGCCAATCAAATGTCAAGATAAGACTTAGTGGGTTAAAAAAAAAAACATTGGAACTGTTTACTTTTACTGTATCTCTGGTTATTGGAGTTTCGCAGCGTGTTGGTGCTTGCGGCTCGTTTTTCTGGTGTTTCCGACCCACAAATACAAACTGTGCAAATCTTACCAAGAACATAAATACGTCTATAGGGAATATGTGGTTCACAACAGACACAACCGTTTTGTAAACAATATGCAATACGAAAAGACTGCCAATTTTTAGCCATAGTGAAATATGTGGAATTAATTTGAAAAAATATGTAGCCTGTATACAGCAATTTCTGTCTTTGGAGAGTGAATAGCAGAATTTGTGTGCTTGTTCGTATGGATATTTCTTGTAACACTGCAAGCAATACCAAGTCATATCGTTTACTACTCGACGTGTCGTGACAGTAATATTAAAAGACCGATTCAGTAATACCGTTTAGGTATAACAATAGTTCGAAGTAATTTATTACATTTTTCATTTAAAGGCGTAATTATGAAACTGCTTGTACCTTGTATTTTCTAACGATATTTTCTTAAATTACATTAATCTCATTTGTCCATCGAAAAGTCAAGCAAACAGTTTATTAAACATTTGTAAGACCTGAGTAAATATGAAACAGAATATATACAAACGTTATGATATAAAATTTAGTAAGTATGTATGATTGTAAAATATTCTCATGACCAGTATATCGGGGTCAGTTAGGCTTTATGTGGTTATATACGTCGTACTTCAGAGGCTTGATATGTTAATATGACTTTATTTTTATCCTAGTCGTGTATTGAAAGCTCAACTCCAAGTCATTGATGTCTTAATATATTTCCCTTTCAGAATGTTATACCAACGTTTAAAACTACAGTTTAGTATTTAAAGTGATGCCATATCAAACAAAATATAATTGCCTACAACTAGAAGTTGGATGATTGAAATTCTGCTGTTTAGAAAATGTTCAGTCACTATAATTTTATTATGTACTTGTTCTGTCACTTACGAATAAATAGGCTAAAAGCTCCACTTTTGCCTCTTAATGTAGAGAATGATAATGTGATTATGTATATACGACCACAGATTACACCGCAACATACTGGTTTGTCGTTGCATTAAATTTTTTATTTTTTTTTCTTGTAGATTTATCGCGTGGATGCTTTTTAATTAACGTAATATGGTGCACACCTACGGAATATATTTAAAAGTGTTGAAATCGTGGTGTAGTGTTAACAGGGTAAAATTTGGGGAAATGCACACGCGCTTGAGCACATCAGCATAGGAAGATGTAAAATCTACCAACACACCCAATGTAAACCCTATGTCAAAAGTATTATACCACAGGGTGGCAATTTTAAGTGATGCTTTTCCGAAAATAATTTTCCCTCCATCTTCAGCACAAACTGCTGGTTGTTTTCCACTTTTTGAACGCTGTTCTAGGTTACCGCTATTCATGATAATAATAATAATACCGCTGTTATTCGGCATTCATGCATTATAATATAACCACATGCAGGTAACGCTGGTGTTATGCTGACAGTTATTAGGTAAATAACATTTGTATTTTACGTGTGTCATTTAAGAATTAATGTTCGCGTTATATATACATTATATATAATTTTTATCACAGTAAAGGATAATTAAATGAACTATATTTCAATTAAAACGTACAACAAAATCTGAGTAGAACCTGAGTTTAAAAATACATGCTGAGAACCGAAATCTGTTTCTGCATGTGTATGGTCCTCCTACACTGCGAGTGGTGCTGTATCTATTTTTTCATTTAGACTGTACGTAGCGTTTTGTTTTTATCTCCATCTTAGAGAGGATTGACGCATTAGAACATGACTGGGACCGTGACAGTCTGAACCGGCGGTACGGTCATTTCAAGATGGGTCATGTCTAATTTTATTTCCAGACAGGTAACAAGGATGATAGGGAAACTTGATGCTTGTGCATGTATTGCGATACAATGGTCATAATCATTCGTTCGAGAGCCAGATATGATGTGTTCAAATATGTTAATATAATTTATTTTGTTTTTTACTGTTTTAACATGGGAAATTATTTGTAAAAGCTACACCTAGGCGTTTCTGTTATGTATCTGCGACTGCATCACCTCTATCCTATAGGGGAGGGAGCGAG
The DNA here is from genome assembly GCA_025773905.1 of Chitala chitala. NCBI lineage: Eukaryota > Metazoa > Chordata > Actinopteri > Osteoglossiformes > Notopteridae > Chitala > Chitala chitala. The sequence continues at coordinate 2,465,111 of JABJVR010000037.1, read as the reverse complement.
GAAAATGCGTGTCAAACTCAGCGATCCCGTTACCTCAAACGCCTTATACATATCTGAAATATAAATAATGTCGGTATTGAAAGGATTATTCTTTGAACACCATGTGTATAATTGCGTCCTAATTTTATGTGGCACACATTTAAGCAGTTTTAGTGAACCGCTGTAATTTCGGGCGGTGGGGGTAAAATTTTTTTGTAAAACGGAAAAAAACTGAGAGACGAAAATATGATGGTGAGATGACCTGAGCTTTTCATTGTATAAAAATTAATACAGGAAGCATGTAATGTGTCTCTGTATTAAATTAGTGATAGGCTACACATATTCTTACCCAGCATGTTGGCGATATATACATACATACAATCATGCATGTTTTTATATATGCATTTTTATAGCCTGTACATATATATATATACATATTTAAGTATGCTAGGTATATTAATCTTATAACTACATTCACTAATAATGGTAATTTATCATGTGGAGACCATTGAGCGTAAAATTTGGACAGTCCGATGAGTTTGATTCCCGCTACATGGCAATATTTTCCAAACAACGTAACTCAAAATGATTTGTTTATAAATGGTCCTAGTGAGATCTGTTTTGTACAGTTTCACGTTTATTTACACTCTTAAGAGATAATTTCTTAAGAAACCCCAAAAAATTATGGCCATTTTTTTTTCAGTATTTTCTTACAAAAAAACTAATATTTTTGTTTTTCATGTGTTGCCTTTCGGTTGTACTCTTGTACATTCATATTGCATATTTATGTAAGGATTTGAGATCAAATCGTTGATTTACCAATTTGGCACTTTATACAAATCCGACAGATAAAGTTGGAACATAATTCCGTTATCAAATAGGCATAATCATTTCGGAAATATCCTGAAAATCTCGGCTGTGTAAATTATTGTATGTATTAAACAATCATATTTACAATTATCGCATTTACTCATATACATTTTAAACTGTTTAGTTACATTTATGTATTTTGTGAGGGAGAGTAATATCCATTTTATAAGTACGTGAAAGGGCAGGAAGTTGAGATTTAAAAAAAAAATGTTAAATGATCCCGTCTGTCAATTCAAGGTGGTTTATGGATTTTATTTAATCTTACAAATTTACGTTTACTAATATAAACTGCGTCAATTTATAATAAATAGAGTATGTATAAGACTGACAGTTCATGATTTTACATTTTCATAATTTAAACATTCTTACTAAAAACGCACATAAAATGGGCTTTACGCCTTTTTAAAAGAAATTTGAACATGTGTAAAACAATGTGGTCATCGTGAAGCAGGTTGTATGATCACAACCTAAAATTATTTACTAACTAAAAACAGAAGTAGGGTTCTGTATTGTCAGTAGTATTCGATTATGACAGCTCTTACGTTAATCGCCATGAATTTTCAAAATTATTTAAAATCTTCAATTGAAAACCGCCACGAAAGTATATATACATACATTGCCATATATATACGGCATTTTTTTGTTTTTCAATATGTTATATATACTTATCGATGTTATTTTTACCCCTGGATTAATGTTTATGTGGATTGCGACATGTTACATTCGTCGTATTTGTCCATTCGTTTTTTATATCTGTGTTAAGGGTTTGCATTCGTTTTTAAACACAAAATTTTTCATTTGTTAAATATTGTTTAACTAGACATTCGATTGACACATTGAAATGGATTACGCGATTGTTACGGAATTATCCATTCTTAAAGATAATGTCTCCGCTAATTGGGTAATTTGCCTAAAGTTGTTCAAATGTCATCCAATGACCTAATTTTGTAATTATGTCAATTTGAGTGGGTGTTTAATTATTTGCAGTTTTTAATGCATAAATTCAGTAAAATATAATGGGTACAGTTATAGTTTACAGGCAGTCATCTGACCCTACCCATTCTGTTTGCATTAGCGGACTATATTAAATATTTATTATGAAATTGTTTGACATTGTAAATTACCTATTGCTACAGTAATAATTTTTATTTTACATTTTATCATTATTATTTATTTTATAGTGCAGTATATTCATAGCATGTTTTCCAGCAGATCGTGTGCAAATTGGCTAAATCATACACGCTACTTTTTTACTTTCTCATTAGCCGACGAGATATTATGATCAATGTAGTCGCATATGCGTAATAGTTATTACTCAGATAATGTATAATGATGAGCAGGAAAATATAAAAAATAAATATGTTTCATGTTGTGTAAATCACAGGACTTAAAACAATTACATAAAAACAGTTAAAGACCAATGAACAGTCAGTGAAGTCCATTTATATACAACACAAAAATAAAATAAGTAATTAAAATAAAACTGTTTCTTTTTCTAGTTTTGAGCTGCTACCTTTAAATTTTTTTTCTTAGTAGTTGATTGGCTGTTCTCGGATCTGGTTGTGGCATTTCTTAGCACCCTAGTGGCATTTCAGAAGGAAAACACTTAAAGGAATGGCCACCTTGATGACATATCACTGGAGATGTTAGATGAATTAGGCAATAGAAATATAGCCTCTGGCTACACAATTATGTGCATTTCAATTACATTTTACATTATATAGTACATAATGTATAATATTACATTGTATAGTGTTATACAGTCTCCTCACAGCTTGGTCTCAGATTCATATTGCAGTGGTGGATGAACAGCTCCTGGCTCGATCCCAGCAAACATGGAATGTCCCCAGAATGTGCAAGGATGCCCAGAACATTCTAGGCACGGTAATGAACGTTCTGGGAACGTTCCCTGTTTGCTGAAGAAGAACACATAGACTGTGTGATGGAGCCAGTGATGACAGAGACAAAAATCCGTCATGGAATGAAATAAGGCAAAGCTCTAACGAGCCCATCCCAGCTGTCTCAACGTTGTTGTGTAACTATATTTTCTGTCGAATAACTGTGACCACCTGCTACTTACAGACTCTTTCTGTCTAGCCAGCCTCCATCTACCAAGCAGAGACAGCACAGGCTGAGCTCATACAGGATGGATGGCGAGACTGGTGTGACCGCTGTCACAACAAGCAGCAGCCCCGTAACCACCACAGCCAGCACGTCGGCCCCTGTCCGCAGTCAGGCAGCACCCGCCTCGCTGTTCAGCGTTCCCACAGACCGGCAGGCTGTCCAGGTAATGGATGAGCCCTTTAGGCCCCAACTGCTGGCCAGATTTTTCCAAAGCAGTGCTCAGTGTGACCCACACACAGGAATGACAGAATGCTATGCAGAAAGCCGTTGCCACAGCAACATACCTTTTGACCTTTGCATTGTTTTCTCTCTTTGCTGTCTTTTTGCAGGGTGGGGTGAGGTGGGAGTAACTTCGTAGTGTGGGGGGAGATTAAGTTAAGCAGTTAAGATAAACATTTTGCTGATATTAAGCTACAGGTGCTTTTTGATCCATCGCACAAATAATTAAATGAAAGCATTACCTGTCACATGAGCAGACCGTCTTTTATAATGTTCACAAGTCCATGCTGGGTTGGACAGCCTGTTGACCTTCGACTGCCCAGAGGTTTTTTTTCTCCACAGTGTGCAGTTTTGGTTACTCTCTTCTGTTGTTATTTAATTTTAGATTTATGCCCCTTTTTTAATCTCCCTGTGACAACATGTGTGTGAAAGGAGCCATATAAAAATAAATGGAAGAGAACAGTACATACGTCTGTCTACTCCTGATTTCCATACAACTCGCCTGCCCCAGGTGATCCAGCAGGCCGTACAGAGGCCCCAGAGCATGGCAGCGCAGTACCTGCAGCAGATGTACGCCGCCCAGCAGCAGCACCTCATGCTGCAGACCGCAGCGCTGCAACAGCAGCAGCACTTAGCCAGTACACAGCTGCAGAGCTTGGCCAGCGTGCAGCAGGTGTGTTTGCTTGTGTTTTTGTCTGCATTAGTGTTTGCGTGCTTGTATATGAAAGTGGCAGGGTGTGGTGACTGGTGAGGTGTGGGTGTGGTCATCCTGTCCATGCTAGTGTAGCAGAGTGTGAACCGCTATAGTTGAAACCCCATTGGCAGTCAGGAGAAGCGTCTGATTTGTCTCCAGAGTGAGGGATTTCGGTTTTTAGTTCAGCTGGCTAATCTGGTAACTGAGCAGACAGTGACAACCTGGGTTTGAATCCAGGCATGGTTGCCCCGTCACACTAATGCATCCCTGTGTTTTTGGGTTTTTGTTCTGACATCTTTTTTTTGTACTGCCTCGAGTCCTCCTACAAATGCCCATTAAAACAAGACCTGAGGACGCACTGGATACAGCAGCTCTGGTTTTAAGTCAATAAGATTTATTATTGTTTGTGCTAACTGGATACTAAATTGAGTAGCTGAAGTTGTCTGTTTGCCATATCTGCTCAGTATTAAGACCTGTTATAAAGAAAGTATGTTAGATGAAATTTCAAAGCCACATAAAACATTTTAACATCACGTTTGCAGAATATCAGAGCTTTTGTGTGCTCCTCTACAAAGTCCCTTACTTTGGGGTTCCTGTGAGCGTGTCTTTATTCTCTATCGTCCCTGTTCCTGTGAGTGATTCTGTATTCTCCATCATCACTACATTATTCCTGTGAGTTTGTATTGTCTAATATCACTGCACTGTCCCTGTGAATCTGTATTCTCTGACATCACTAAGATGTTCCTGTGAGTCTGTATTCTCTGACATCACTAAGCTGGTCCTGTGAGTCTGTATTGCCTGACATCACTAAGATGTTCCTTTGAGTCTCTATTCCCTGATATCACTAAGTTGTTCCTGTGAGTCTGTATTCTCTGACATCACTAAGCTGGTCCTGTGAGTCTGTATTGCCTGACATCACTAAGATGT
>JABJVR010000037.1:2432615-2454877 GCA_025773905.1 Chitala chitala | reverse complement strand
AAGAAGTACCAGCAAGCACCCCCCAGCCAGCCTACCAGGGGGTCCTGAGAGCCAGCCCCCACAGGCGATCGTTAAACCCCACATCCTCACACACCTCATTGAGGGCTTCGTCATCCAAGAGGGGCTGGAGCCGTTCCCGGTATGTCCACAAGAGGGAGCCGTTGCAGTACAGACTTGCTGCCACTGTGGTGTGTTGGCAAAGCTGTAGCCAAGGTCTCAGCCCAATAAATAGTGTGCTGAAAACAATTAAAATTGAGTGATTTGGTGAGCATCGGCACAAGTTCAATAGCTGGCATTTGGACCCTGTGAAGTATGGAATTCTAGGATATAATGAAAGCCCACGGGTCCAGAGTGAAAATCAGCCCAGATACCCATCTTGCTGTTGACGACCTCTGTATTGAAACTCAGGATGCTCCAGTGCGGCACACACCTTGGCCAGGACTGCATGATGTTGCGGCTCTTTCTGGCAGGTGAGCCGTTCCTCGGCAGCCGTTGAACAGCAGGCCACGCTACCTGAGCCCCAGGAGACAAAGGCTAACGGAGGGCAGCAGCCTGGAGATGCCCCGATGGACACAGAGCAGCTGGAGAACTCCAGCGACTCGGACGCAGATGATGCCGGTGAGGTGATGCCAGCGGAGGCTGTAGATGATGGTAAGAGCACCCTGATGGTGGTAAAATGATGGTAAGAGCAGGATGTAGATGATGGTAAGAGCAGGGCCTGACTTAGCTCAACAGCGCTCTTCCATCTCCTCTTCGTCTTCCTCATTCTCCTCTTGACAGGAATGGCGGAGTCCCGACTTGCTGAGGTGCTGCAGTGCGAGTTCTGTAGGAAGACGGGCTATGCGCACATGTTCCTCAGATCCAAGCGGTTTTGCTCTATGACCTGTGTCCGAAGGTCAGTTAAATAGAAGCCCATCAAACAACAAACCGCAAACAGACTGCATACAATTGGGCACACGTGTTTTAATAAACAATTTTTGCCTTAAAGTATCTTGAAAAATAGTTGTAAAATTAAGCATTTCCTGGCAGACATTGTTTAGTTCTGCAGCACTGATGTTCTGTGTGACTGTTGGAGAGGCAGCCCATGTGGTTACAGCTGTTTATCCATTTAGGTGACCCCACTCAATATGAAGGAAGATGCTTGCCTGTTGGTTTATATTGTGTCACGTCTGTGAGATGTTAGGACTGGCTGTTAAAGCACTGAATGTAGTGTATTTGTTTGTAGTACTGAAGTTATACTGGAATGTTGTGTGACAGATGTAATTTTTTGCCTTTTTGGAAAACAAATATATAACATTAGATGCAGTCTGCCTTTCGTTAAAAAGAAAAGAGCACATCGCATATGAAAAAGTGTGAAGTCAAATTTTGCTCATAAGGAACTTAAAATGAAAAGGTACAATTACCCACTGCTATCTTTTTTATGCATATGAAAGATTCAAAGATAGTGCAGGACCAGATGTTCTTGTCTGCATAAGAGCAATGAAATATAAAAGACATTGTTTGTCTTTAGATTTTGTTAGCTTTAACAATTAGCAAAATCCAACATGTTACATTACACTGTAAATCAGCCAGGAAGATTTGATAGTAAAAAATCTCTGCACAAGTTATAAGATACCTAATTTCCTAAAATATCATTAAAATGCCATTGTTTCAACATCCCTTTGGTGAGAAGAATTTTGGTTTACATAAGAAGAGAGAAGGACAACGGTTTATGAAACAATTGTGTGTGTCCTGGATCAGTGTTGCTGTCATATTTTTATCATTTATGATAATTCAACACATTTTTGTTTATGAGCTGTTTATGTAGTCTTATGCTCTGAATCAGTAAACCTTTTCAAGGTTTGAAATACGAAGGGTGTTGCTGTAATACTTAGTTCAAGCTGAACCTGGTTCTTCAGCAGCTGGAGGGGAAAGCCCATAGCTGCTCCTTTAACTTATTGGTTGCTCCTGCTGTCCGGCCCAATTCAGGTTTAATGTTAGCTGCACCAAGCGTATTGGCTTACTGAAGGTGGACAAGGCCGGACGCTGGCCCCGCAGGACAGACGGGAGGCGTGGGCGCCCGCCCCGCCATGTTGACGGAGGCTCACGGGAGCACTTCCTGCGGCAGGTAGGTGGGTTGTCCCAGTTCTGTTGGGTCAGAGAGCACAGTGGTTATACTTTAAGGTGGTTAGAGTAATATAGATTATCAAGATCCCCTAAATAAAACTAAAGGTACTACAGTGCTGCTACTTTGACCAGGTGAATATTTTTTACCAGTTTTGTAGCACTGGTTTGGCCTGTAAATATACTATAAATATATTTATATATAAATAAACGTCAGAGTGTATGAAGACTGAATGGGATTTAACTGGGGGGTGGCATTATAGGCAGCAACTCCATACAGCAGTAGAGCTGACCTCCAGCAGTTGCATGAGGAAGATGATGAGGATGAGGAGGAAGAGCCTCCTGTTCCTATGACAACGAGGTTGCGGCTGCAGACGGAGCGGGAACGTGACCGCGAGAGGAACCTGAGAGCGAGTGACACCCTGGACAGCACTGACGGAGTACAGACCCCAGTCTCCAACCCAACTCTGTGGACCGTGGAGGAAGTCTGCACTTTCATCTACAATTTACCAGGTAAGATGCTGGTCCAGCCTTGCCAGAACAGTGCAGTCTGTAAAAAGGTATAATTGCTTGCCATTTTGTTACTGAAGTAAATGCTAATTCAGAACTAGTTTATAATGGTAAACAGCAGCTGACTGCTATACTGGTGTCTGGAGGAATGTGAGGCCTTGTGTGAACTGACCCTGGGTTGGTCTGCCTTCTGTACCTCACCACAGGCTGTCAGGATATCGCCGAAGAGTTCCGCTCTCAGGAGATTGATGGACAAGCCTTGATGCTGTTGACTGAGGAACATCTAATGGGGGCCATGAACATTAAGCTGGGTCCAGCTCTGAAGATCTGTGCTCGTATCAACTCCCTGAAGGAGTCATAGGGTCCCCACACCCCAAAGAGGTGACCTTTTACCTCACTTGCTTTCCTGGCTGACGCGGACCCCAGCTGAGTTGCAGGCAGAGCGACGTTCGTTCCTCTGTCAGGGAGCTTCTCCCACCGTTTCCTTTCTGCTCTGAATTGTGGAAATCAGCACTTTTGAAACTTGGTGCCCATTATTAGTATTGATCCTGAAAAGTGTCTGAGGATGTAAAAACATCTACACACAATACATACAACATGACAGTATTTCATTTTTTAACCAAAATGCATCATGGTGTGATGGAACAATAGTTGACACGCCAAACATGTTCTTTCCTGCACGTTATAATGAGGGTCGGGGTGTTCGAAGGCAGTCAGATAGTGCACTTTTACAGGTGTTATCCAGGTGTTCGTGTCACAGAAGGATAACCCTGATGATGAGAGACTGAAATCATCCAGGGGACCACAGACTGTAAAACAGTCAATAATGTATTGTCCCTGACGGCATACCGGATCTTCTGTAAATATCCCTAACTGCTTCATATCTGGCATGTTTCCCTAATTCAGTATTCCATTTGTAATAATGTAGTGTACATTTGTACAGTGTAGAGTAATTGAGAAGACCTTTGGTGTTTATGAGTCTCCGGATCCCTGTCCTAGTTGTCATGCTCTGTCATGAAAAATAATGTACAGCTAAATGTCTCTTCTGCATGTCTGTTTCCAAAATATTATTTTTATAATTTCTGATATACGTACAAACCAGAGCAGCATTTGACTGAGACATTTAGAAGCTGAGCGATTTATAATATAACATTTTTTTATTACTTTAAAAATATATGACACTTGTGAAAACTAAATTAACTTTAATATTAACTCCAAAACAGTATATTGCTGTTTCAGTCCCACAAGAGGTTTCAGAGTTATTGCCTTTTTCACTTATGTTTTAATGCCGCTTAATGTAGATTGTGTGTATTTTGTAAAAGTCTGTGAAAATGGCTCAGTTATATTTCAAGTGCCACACATTAAAAATTCAGTTCCTCGAAATTAGATTTTCATTTTTTAACATATATTGTACTAACTTTTCAAAAGACAAAGTTAACATTAGGCTTTAAAAAAAAATGTTACATTCATTTCTTCCAAAGGAGAGATGGGCAATTGTTTTTATGATATATTGTTTCTTATATTCAATTCTTAACACAATCTGCTTTGTATTGTACACTTAGAATTATCATCTGATATTAGCTAAATAAAATAACAGTTACACAGAAAATTAAAGCCATTAGGAACAACAAACACATTTTTTATGCCAGTGATTTCTAAAGACATTTTAAATCTTCTGACTGAAATGTATTGAATATACACTATTTAGACATTGAGCCCATTCTAATGGAGATCATATGATTGATGGTATTAATTAGTGCCAAACTAATCACCTGGTGTACCCCCCATATAAGTGAGGTCATGGACAGCACCACACCAAGGTGGTCTTTTTCATGTCTGTATTATTGTTGTCACTGAGGCAGCTGTCTGTGTCACATGTCCAAACTGTCAGAGTATGTAAACGTCACACTAGTAGTTTAATCACAGTGGCTGAGAGCAGCCGTGACCACTGGCATCCTTTAATAACCAAAACGGGGTTGAAAGCTGCTGTGTTTCTTGTGTTAGCACCAGCACTTGTGGGAAATGTGTTTTTGCAAGTGATTCTAGTCCAGTGAAGACGTAAGAGGGAACATTATGTCTTGTTTCCACCTTCGAAAGAAAACGAGGGAAGGGAGGGACATGAAAAACCGATGCATGAAAGTAGTGAATTTTTAAAAATGTGATGATAATAAAAGGGAGAAGGCTGCACTGGGTAAAGTAAAAAGGGAGGGATACATTGATTAAGTGTAGTGGAAATGACTGGTGTTATTATTGTTTTCTAACAAGTTGAACTACTATTGCTGCTGTGCTCTATTACTAGATGAAATGATCATTTGACCACTTCAGGGGTTGTAGCAGTGAGAGGCCTTGGCAATCAAAGTATGCCCATTTTCCAACCAGCCTAATTTTATTTAATTTTTATTGTACAAAATAAAAGTAATTTGTACCTTATATAATAAACGATTATTTTGTGTAACAGATTAAGGCATGTAACTCCAACAGAGTTATTGGCCTGTGACTGGATGCATGTTGTAGACCATTTGTCTGTTAAGTGCTGAAATGTAACAAGTGCGCGTCTGGCTGTATGCGATGAGCTGTACGCGTTTACGGAGAACATAGTTCAGTTTCTGGTAAGACGCAAACTGCGACCCTAACATGTGCGTGTGACTGTGTGAGAATTTTAAATAATTAAAGACGGGCGGATCACGTGGCGGATCACGTGAATATTGAGTTCATATCACTGCTGACATTATCCTAAAACGTTATGGCAATATTGTTTCCATTAGAAGTGAATTTTGGTTTATTTTAGGAATGCGACACAAAAAATTTGAAAATGGTTTTAGTGTAATGCAAGAGAACGAATATTTAAACTTATCAATAAGGCAATTTGCCATTTCGTTTTAACAGGCCTACCCTTAATCAGTTTTATCTCTGTTAACATGTTACGCTTTTGTACATGTGATTAACGGTATTTACTTTGTGTCTGTATTGCTATAGAGGATGAGAATCTGTACTTTCATGATGGCACCTTATAACTGCACATTTTTGTGTTTTGCACAGTTTTATTATAAAGGAACATCGTTCTATGTTCGTATATTGTACTCCTTCGAGGTTTGAATGTATAACAAATTTAAGAAGTTTAAACTGTATTTGTACCTCTGTTTTATAGAACAGTAGTACAGTGTTCTCCAAAGTTAGCGTGAGATATGAATAAAAGTCTACCCTTGTTACATCTGCACGTTTGTCCCTGTACTTCTCAGCGGTCAATTTTCTAACTCCGATTTTAGGACCAACAAGATTAGAAAATAATATCCAAGCAGCGCTGTGCTGTAAATTAAACGCTTCTGTCCGTTTTGTGCGTTGTGCTTGATCAGAACCGCTAGACGGCAATCTTGTCCTAAAAACAAGTTAATTTGCAGGTGACCGTAAACAAACGAACTTTTTTAGGGTAACGCTTATCGAAAAGCAAACACAAATCTATTACGTTGTAAAATTGACATTATACAATACAGTTACGGTTTAATCCGCAGTTTTAAAATTACTGTTAGTCACAATAACCAAGCGGTCTTAAAGAAGACCTGAGTTGCCGATGCGGGTATAAAGTTTTGCAACTGTGAAGACGAGTAATAAAATAAAAGACAGCGCATATGCGAAAACCTGAAACTGTGGTTATGTCACATAGGATGCAGTAACATCGACAGCATTTTAACTAAAACGGTTTCAGTTGTTTGAGTTTAATTTAAATTCAGTAATTAATAATAAAAAATAGCAGTAATGTAACTCCCTAACAGATTAATTAATTACATAAATAAATAAATATGTGTTTTTTTTTCACAGAAATATTTTGGAGGGGGGGGGGATCCCACATCGCGGCTTGCTCTCGGTCCCTTACGATTGGTTTAAAGTTTTCGTGGACTTTCTCTTTGGGTATAAAAGCACAGGTCCTGTCACAATCCTGGCATTTCAATCGAATACTTTTCAGCATATGGATTTATATTACTGGTGTTTGCTGTGATATTTTTCTATTTGGAGTACCGTTTAAAGGACATTTACCTATCAATTGATTCAACGCACCATTCTGCACTTTTGTTCAGCATTTTTCAACACTTGCTTGTAAAGACCCTCCAAATTTGCATTCTCGTAATCGCGATTTACGCTGCCATGGCCAACAGCTGCATGCAGATCAGCGGTTTTATGGTCAGTTGTATCGGCTGGATTGGGATCATCATTGCCACCGCCACCAACGACTGGGTCGTCACCTGCAGATACAGCATTAACACCTGCAAGAAGATGGACGAGCTGGGCGCCAAGGGACTGTGGGCAGAATGTGTCATTTCCACGGCTCTGTATCACTGCATATCGTTGAACCAGATCCTCGACTTACCTGGTAATTTTTGGCACAGTATCTGATCACATGCTGTGTATTGCTTTTACTTTAGTTATGACATACTGATTGATATTAAAAATAAATAATTGTAAAGGCACAAAACCAATGCACTACCAGAACAATTTGATATAAAGCAGGGTAACTTTTTTTTACTTGAAGTATTTAAAAAATATATCGTAATCTGGAGACAGTCTTGCTTGTTTAGTTGTTGTATATAAACGTTTGTATATTGAATGGGCACGTAGCCATTTGTCATTTTAACAAATTAATTTAGGAAAAAAAAAAAACAAGCTATGCGATTATTTTCAATAAACGAACAGCTAATATAGCTGACGCAGCGTCATTTTCGGTATGATTAAAATTGTGCAAATGATTCGTTATTTACGAGGCGGCACTTTTTAATCTTTTTAATGCTCACGGACGGCCCCATACCGTGTTGCTCACCTAGTGCCCGTAATTGCAAATTGAAATGCCTGTTATGTTTCTTTTCTCAGCGTACATCCAGACATCAAGAGCACTTATGATCATCGCTTCTATACTAGGGTTGCCAGCCATAGCCCTTGTACTGGTCTCCATGCCGTGCATTAACCTGGGAAATGAACCGGAGAACATCAAAAACAAACGCTCAGTAATCGGAGGTATCCTCGTATTAATAATAGGTAAGTATAGTAACTTTTAAAAGTTGGTAAATGGACTTGGATCCTTGGATTTGAACCTACAGGACGGTTAAAAACTACTAACTTGCTTGTTTTGGAGACTACATTATCACACTTTTGGTTCATATCCATGCTTTTTTCACAAATCCGAATTTGGCCAGTGTCAAATTTATAGACATGAAAAGGCATTCTTATTGAGCACATAGGTTTCTTCCCTTTGGTGTCCTTTTCAAAATGATACCTATCACTGCAGGACCTCTCTGAACACAACCTTTACTACACCATTTTCCATAGACTGCTTTTAGGACTATATCCCATGGATCAGCCTGCAGTAAGATCTGCTGGTGTATGAGCTGTTCTTATAAGGGGGGAGGGGGTTCTGAATATTGTTACCACAGAATTTATGCTTTTACCTGATTCATCTTGTGAACGAGCCAGTCAGAGAGTACAATTTGTTTCCGTTTTACTTTACAAACCAGCTGAGGTAACATGAATGTCGGTCTGTTCATTTGCTCTACAGCGATGTGTGGGATCGTATCAACTGTCTGGTTCCCGGTCGGGGCTCATCAGGAGCAGAGCCTCATGTCATTCGGATTCTCGCTGTACGCAGGCTGGGTGGGCTCAGCCTTCTGCCTCCTGGGGGGCTGCATGCTCAGCTGCTGTGGCGGCGACTCCTCAGCGCAGTACTCTGAGAACCGCTTCTACTACGCCAAGCAGGGGGCCGTCAGCAGCGCTCCCGCCTCCGCCAACCACGCCAAAAGCGCACATGTGTGAGCGGCGCATCATGCTCAGTCACACTGATGCAAACGGCCGCCCCCCGCTTCCAACGCAAATTTACAAATATGCCTGTTCCAACACAAGCCCCCGTGTCCTCGGGTGTTACTGCAATCAGCAGTTGTCCACACAGGTGCTGTCACACAGTGGGTTAGCAGAGACAGTTCTGGGGACAACGTGGATAATATCTAAGCCACTGTTTGAGTGGCTTGTCCTAGGATCTCTAGGTGGACTTTAGACCTTTTTTTTTTGAGGGGCGGGGAAACAGCTGAGAACTGAACAGGTACTTCCAGGCCACTGTGCCTTTTCCATCTCTTCAAACCAGGGACTTGCGCTGAAAAACATGTCTCGCACTACTCCGCTACAAAACATTTGTAACAGTCTTGCTTTTTGTAATACTGTGTATGTTTCTTGTTAATGTATATTTTAGTATTATTGTTGTTCCTTTGATATGTGTGTACAGAAATTATTAAATTCTGTTATAAAATGAGTGCATATGCAAGAACATGTTAAGGCTTTTGCTTTACCGATTTAAGGCAAGAAAGTCTGAGAGAAAAAATAATAGCAACTATAAACTATCAAAGTAAAACAGTACCTTAAAAGTTAAAGACCAAACCTTTATATGTTGGTGTCTTTTGCCGGCATAATGCTGTGTAGGCCCGCACCCACCAGCACATAGACAGGAGCAGCTCACATTCATGTAAAAATCAAACTGAATGTGCCAGACACAATCTGGTCCTGTAATAAACAAGACTCACGTGCAGACATATAAACAGCTGGCAGCCATGTTCAGTTTTTATCTGAGAAATCTGTACGATGAGCAGGTCTGCAGAAATAATGTTGTGTGATCCTAGTCATTCTCTGGGAAGTGTGGATTTGTGCTGATTAGTCATAAACTCCTGTGGAATTACTCATCTGTTCTGTACATGTGTTGCTCATGTAGTGTTTTAACGGCAAAGGAAATGTAATAATTACACACAAACGTTTGAAAACAGCAGTAATTATGTTAATAATTAAACGCTCAATTTATATCATTCAAATAAAGAAAGGAACATTGTTATTTACCGGTTAGTGTGGACTAACTGAATGACACTGTACAGGAGGGTTCTGAACTCATGCACTGTCCTGACTGATTAAGCAAAAGGAATTAAAAGAAAAAAAAACAGCTATATTAACTTATTCTCAGAACACTTTCAATGCATCCACCCCTCTCCAACTTCAAATTCCTATGTGAAGAATTACCTGACCTTGTTATTCTTGACTCAGACATCATAGGGCTGCAAAAAATATATATATATCACTTAGTTATCCCTCCCTCCCATGAATCCAGGCACATTGACCAACCCGTCACTCAATCCTGGTTAATTTTAAACAATGCTGTTGCAAATATGTAGGTGAATGAGATCTGACAGCAACTGGTTAGGCTGCATTTGATGGAAAGCCCAGATACAGAACAAAATGGTATAGCAGGCTTCAGTGGTGATCCATACTGGTACCCATCCCACTCCAGGGATGCCAGTATTACTGAGAAAGTGAAGGCTAGACATTATAGGAAGTAGGAGACTGGTCTGTTTCTTGACTGTCATTGGTTGGTGTCGATGTATCTCCCAGCTTTGTGTCCAAGCTCAGGCACAGCTCCTTTTGTTGTCATCATTGTTGACAGATCCAAACAAGGCTGTGCACGTGTGTGCGTGTGCATGCGTGTGTGCTCCTGTGTGCATGTGCATGCATGTGTGTTGGAATGATAAGCAGTCAACACAGTAAAACTGCAGTCCTCCATCACTGATCACTGTTATGTTCTCAGATTAGGGAGTAGGCAATGAACTACCGTAGGCATCTCCTTTGAGCAATGCTGGACGTCTCCACCTTGCTGAAGTTAAGGGACAGGTGTACTTGTGACTGTCTTTAGTGACACAGTGTTTATACAGCATATTAACACTATTTGCGAAACGCGCTTTTGAAGAGGAGTAAATCCTTGTTCATGGTGGACAGTCATCAGTCAACGGCAAAGCAAGATTCACTCTAAAGGCTGTATGCAAAGTCATCAGTCAATGGCAAAGCAAGATTCACTCTAAAGGCTGTATGCAATAACTTTCATTGTAGCACGGAGTCATTATCAACATCTCAGTACACTATGCACCAGAGGGAAAAAAAAACACACAGCAGAACATTAGTAAAACAAACCAGAACACGTACATCTTTATACCAGCAATGTAAAAGATACAGCTGTAACAAATACCAAGATCGCAGGGGAAGCCTTTTCCAACATTTCTGTGATCAAGTCAAGTAATCTGCCTGATAAGATAGCATTACAAGGATAACACAATATGCATTCTTTGCTCAAAAAAAGAAGGGAAAAAAAATAGTAGCTGACTTTAAAAGCAATAGTGGCAACATGTTTCGGCACAGATATTTTATAAAAGAGGTCTTCGCACTTAAATTTAGTATTTCCTCATTATGTAATATCCTACCATCAGCTAGACCTAAATTCTGTGATCCATAAAAGGAATTAAAAGTCTTGAACTGAAATATATCTTTTTAGAAAGACTTTAAAAATATACACTTTCACTGCTTTGCAGAGGTCTGTCTCTACAGATATATGGATACAGCAGAGGTGGCTGAATCCAACCTGGAGTCATTAAACACCTGTAAAAAAATACCACTTTATTTCTCTTTTTTTCTTGTGTGTGTCTATACCTTTACTAAGAGTCTACTCTAGTGAAACACACTACTTTGTTCAGGTACAGTAATAAAAAAAAAAACATGGCAAACTTTGGCTTACTTTGTAAACAGAAGGCTGCAATATAGGGGGACTCTGGATGGTTCCTGAAAACAAACCCTGGACTCCCTCTCCTTGGTTTGCTACATTTTATAGAGCTATATGTCTTGACATGGTCACCAAACATGCACTTACTCAACATCAATTTCGCTCTAGACTGGTTCACATCAGCATGCTAAGCGAACTGCCACACGCAAACAGGTGTTCACAAACAAGGCCCCAGGCAGAGCCTTCCTCAGAGGTCTGCAGACATCCCAAACAAAAGTGAAGTACAATTTTGAGTTGCAATTCCACTGCTTAAGCTGAGTGTGCCGAATTTTGCATCATCACCGAGGTCCTGTCCTTGTCCTGAACTTTGTGCATTTCTGACCTCAGGTGTATTTGAGCATATGACAGGAAAAATGTCCTCAAACAATTTCCATCAAAAGGCTGCATGCAAAAACGAATCCTTCAAGGCTATCCTCAGACTAACTTTGTGTCCTTCACGGGGGAGTGACAGGGTGACTGGGTGCAGAATAATGTTGCAGTTGCAATGCAGTCGTGCAGGATATGCTGCCACCCAAGGGGTTGCACTGGGGCTTCATTTGACCGTGGCCTGCGGAGCTCTGGTTGAGCAAGAGGCAAAAACGAGGGAGGCCAGGGATGGCCCCAGTGTCACCTGACAACACCTGAGTCGCAGAGGAGAAGAAAAGAGGGACAAGAAGCGTAACACACTTGACAAAACACTCCAGAAAGCGGCATTCCACACTAGCTACACAGCATCTTACCATTCATGCACCGCCCTTCAGCACCACCCACCCACCCAAATCCACATGCTTGCATTATTTTTTCCATATCTGATCCCCTCCCTATTTCCCAGAAGACACACCCACAAGCCAAACAAACACCCAAACTAACACGAGGTCACGCTGTGGTTGAATCACACCATAAACACATAGCTGCCCGTTTACAAAAGATGGAGCGGTCACTGGCACAGAAGCGGGGACTGGGATCTGCAGGCAGGATGCCGCTGGTGACAGCACCACGAGACCCGCTTTGAAAGAACAGCAAAAAGCAGGACCAAAGAAAGGAGAAACGCCCTGCTGGTTTCCAGACAGGGAGTGCGTAAAGTTGGGTGGACACAGCAATGCTCAAAGGTAAAGCACTCACTGACGCATGAAGGCACTATTGCAAGCAAAGTCCAATTACTATTTGTGGCAGCCCCCATAAAGCCCTTGGGCTAAATGTCATTCCTAAAAACAGTGGTGGGGTGGGAGTGGTGTCTTCATTGTTCACCTTTTTGGGTGGATCCCTTCTTGTAAAGCAGATCTGTAGCCAGTCCATGCAGCATTTAACCGCATTTAACTGTACATGACTGGAAGAACATTCCTTACAAGCTTTCAAATGACACTCAACAGATTTTAATACATCAAATATCAAAAAATTGAAAAAAAAAATCTCTAATATAAATTAAAAAGCCACACGCTACTGAGGCTGTTTGAAATGGTCAGAGAGACTGCAGATCCACGAATTTTTCATCTCCAATCCGATTTAATGCTGACAATGAAATTGGGCTGCTGAAAAGCAGTGAACCTGCAGGAGTTCACCACTTATCTGAAAACACAACTAGACTCATTGTGCCTGTGTGTGTGTCTGTGTGGGGGGTGCAGTTTTCTGATAGCCAGGGAGAGGAGGGACTCTCTAAATTCTGCAACATATTCTTGACTGTAATCTGTCAGGGCCTGTCTGAAACTCTTGTGAAATGGGTAATAAACAGAGACAACTTACATATTTAGCTCAGGTCAGTTGCTGGCATCTTCACAAAACCACAAGATAGTAGAATGGAGGTTCCTCAAATCCAAATGTCATATTTGCCCTTGAGAGAGCTTAGCAACAGGCCTTGATAAAATGTTACCTTCAGAATATTTAACTTCTTCAGTTTCTGTCATTGCTCTGATATCTGGAGAGCTGAACTGAGTCTAAAATTTGCCTAGAGGAACATCCAAACTATCAAGGAAGTCAAGCGCACATAAGCATAGAAATATATGTAAACAAACTAAAAGACAGTAAAAGAATAAAAGTTGGTGACAACATGAATGTAACATTCTAGCCCAAGGGTTGCCACTTTGACTGTCAAGAACGTTTGGAGGCACCCTCATTCTGGTGAGTAGTCAAGCTCATCGTCCACAATCAGAGCCTCAAAGCCATGGCCAGGTTTGGCTTTGCTTTTGGGTTTGCCGCTGTGACTGGAGGTCCTGTTGGCTCCGCTGCTGTCAACCGCTGGCTTCTGTTGCTGGTGCTGCTTTTCGAACGAGTAGCCGGTCTTGTCAGGGGCCCCCCATGCCTGGTAAGGCCCAACATCGCTGCCTGGATACAGGTCGTCGTCTGCGGCGAAGCCCTCGTCCACGTCGGCACCGTACCGCTGGTACGTACTGGCGTGCACCTCCTCTTCCCGCGCTGTGATCTCCAGGGTGCTGTTCCACATACCGTAGCCGAAGTAGATAAGCACGCCTGTGGTGAGCACAGCCACACACAGATTTAACAATCAGATCTGGAACATTCTGAACTCTTCTACAGACCAATGTTACCATCAGGCTCTGGCTATAAAATGTGAGTGTATAGGTGAAATGACATAAGTGGCATGTAAGCTCTGTATAAGTAAGCTCTGTATACCTTTCGTTTTGAATACCGCACACTGACATCTAGACATCACAGCGGTTGGGAATTATAAACATAACTCAGTCATATAGCAGTAAAACAATCTCTCATATTTCTAAGACAGATGGAGTGTAAGTGCCACAGCGCTCATAAATATATAAACATGTGGAAGTAAAACCCAGAGCAGGACAAAGCTAGCAATTCTATTGTCATAACTCACTGGAACTTGCCACCATCTATTTGTGCCTGAAAGGGTTGTGAGACCCTTACCCACAAAGCACCAGACGGCAAAACGGATCCAGGTGATGCTGGAGAGTTTAAGCATGAGGTAGATGTTGACCAGCATGGCACAGGCGGGCACAAAGGGCACACATGGTGCCATGTACGGCAGCTTCTTTGGATTTTCGGGCTGCTGGAGGATGACAAAGATCAGGCCCGCGCCCAGCAGCACCATCAGTGCCACCAGCACACCAGCCCACCAGGTGCCGTCGGAGATGTAGTCAGCGCCGAAGATAATGAACGAGCAGAAGAGGAAGATGAGGATGAAGAGCAGGACAACGCAGGTGGTGACGGTGCGGCCTGTGGCAGCTGTGGGACGGTCCATTTTTCCCGGCAGACCAAGGCGGATGCGCAGGGTGTAGTACCGTGGACCAAGTAGCTTCTTAAGCTTCCTCACATGTGCACTTTCTGACTCGTCAGCCTCAATCCCAGACCCCATGTCCACCGTGCCATAGTTTGGGTGGCTGGAGGTGTAGGCCGACTTATCCAGCTTTCCAATCAGCATCTCGTTATCTCCCAGTGATGGCAGATTTCTGGCCCCGCAGGTGTTGACGGGCGCACCTCCGTAGTCGTCACTCTCACTGACAGGCGAGCACGCTTCCTTCTCGCACTCAGCCAACACTCCCTCCTTCCTCTTTGCACTCTCCTCTGACAGGAAGTTGACGAAGCCGTGGATGTCTCCCTCGGGCTGGTAGCGCAGAAGCAGTACACACACGGACACCAGCGTGTAGGCCAGGAGTGTGCCGATGGACATCATCTCGATCAGGTCCCGCAGGCTCACCAGGAGAGCCAGGAGTGCTGCCAGGAAGCCTGACACCACACAAGCCACCGCTGGTGTCTCTGTGTAACTGCTGACATGCGCCAGGAACCTGAGGGCCCACAGAGCACATTAAAATATAACTAATTTTCTTTTTAAAGAAAAATGCCCATTGTTGTAGGCATTTCACACTAAATCGGCTACCTTCTGCTTCACGCTTCCACATGTGCCAAGCTTAACTTGCTGTCTTAAAAACGATTCTGGCACGACCGCCTGTGGATTGTGTGGTAACAGGATATCTGTAGTAAACGGGCTGTGAAGAACTGTGGAATCTACAGGTGGGATGATAGGAGGTGTCATACACCGAGGGCAGTTGCAACAAGAGGCAAAAGGCTCACCTGAAAAGCAGGCCATCCCCCGCCATGGCATAAATGACCCGAGGCATAGGGAAAAGAGAGCCCAGCAGGCTGACCGTCAGGCCAGCGATGGAGCCCACGGCAACCACGTACTTGGCCGACTGGAAGCCATGAATGGAAAACATCTCCATAAGAGGCGCGTCTGCATCTATCTCGCTGTAGGGCACCATCAGGGTCAGTATGACACTCACCTACAACCAAACAGAAACAAGCTGGTTCTTACCTGCATTTTTGACCAGTATTTTACTCTTTTAAAAAAATAAATCTTCTGGGATGAAGATGGGATAAATCCTCCTGGGATAAACTGTTTGCAGAGATTATTTTTCTGACAACGGTGTCTGGATGTTCCCAGATTCTGTGAAGCCTTCAAATTGTTATTGAGGAGAACTGAATAAGAGAACAAATTATTGTCCACACTTTGGAAGCTCCTAGGCCATGTGGGATCTCAGAGGCTGAGGCAAGGGCACAACACTGGTACCCTACACCAGAAGTGAAACCAGGCACTGAGCCTGCATGGTACAAGCTGTGGTGCCCAACCTGCCCAGCACCTCTAAACTCTTAACCCCCTCTGTCAGGATTAAACAGACAGTGAGCAGGAGTGCGAAAGAGAAAGTAAACTTGTCAGCCAGCAAATTCTGCCCAATAGCCTTAGCTCAGCATGTGCTGACCTAGTATCTAGCCAGCCCCACTGTGGATCTGAGCAGCCTTGAGGTCGTAAGGGGTTGCGGAAATGGCCACATCGTCAGATTAGTCTGCTGGTCCATTTTGGGTGCCAGCAGTCAGCCATCTGTTGCATGGCTTCTGAGATTACATTCAGAGCAGAAAGTTTATTAGGATTTGGGGCTCTGGTACTAAAAGTCACAAAGTAAAAGCACAATGTGTGCTCCATGGATGTGAGCTATACCTGTGTTTGGTGTTGGTGATCTAGGCTGGTAGGCCATCAGACAAGGTAACAGCATAGTACATACTCATTTGTTCATGAGGGTAGTAGTGACTCTCATTTATGACTCTGTCATGATGGAAAATAAAGATGGCACGTCATCTCTGGCATTGGCTTGGGTCAGATATTTGATTAAATGCCCTGCTTGGAGTTCTAAAGGTGGGTAACTATTGCAACAACAAGCTCACTTTCTGCAGTCCAGATACTACTATATTAACATGTAACTATAGCAACTAGGCGTGAGCCAGCGTGGCTTGTTAAGAAGGCAGCAAATACCCTGTGAACAGAATGCTCAACGGTTCTGGGCGCATTAGCAAGAGAGGAGAGATGTGGTTCGAAGACATCTTTTGAATGTCTGCCAGCTCCACAGAGCTCTGTACTGATTCAAATTCATTTCACAGTCTGAGCAGTAAAACCTTCATTTCTATGTGTGTGCACTAGAGGGATATATTCTAATAGTAAATTTTTATAAAGATATGTTTAAAGCGAGACAGTCTGTGTTACAATCACATTTCACAGGCTGACAATTCAAAGGGATAACTCAGGCTTCAGAACGGAATGCTGTGTACTCACTGAGACATAGGCAGTGAGACAGGTGACCAGCGAGGCGGTGATGGCATAGGGGATGGACGTGTTTGGACTCTTGGCTTCCTCTCCTGTCGTGGCGATGATGTCAAACCCGATGAAGGCATAGAAGCAGGTGGCCGCACCTTGCATGACCTGGAAAAAAAAACAGCGGCTTCCTTGGTTACCTCACCCCTGCCTGGTTCAAGAACACAGCTAGTAAATGCTGGACAGATATGAATCACACCTTTTGAGTATACAGAAATCTTGAAAGCAGCAGAATAACTGTGTCAGTATAAAATGTCGAAGAGATTACTAAAACCAGTCAAACATAACTCAAAGACTATGTTTTTACAGAAGCAGAGCTGTCTGAAACAATGTTATTTTGGGAAAAAAACAAAAACCTAGTAAGCTGTAAAAATGAAAAATGTTGTCTGAATAAATTGTAAAGTTTTAACTTTGACCAGGCAAGTTTTAATCAGCTTTTATTATTGTTTTCGGTTCTGCACCAGAGTGAGCTGTGTGCAGTGCCCCCCCATGCCCAAACAGATGCTGTGTTGACAGATCATATCTCACCAGTACAGTCTGCGCCAAGTCAACTCATTTCTTTTCACATTAGTTCACACCGCAACACATAAGCAAGCTAGTGCTAATTAGATGACCTCCACATGTGTTGCTACTGGCAACTGACAACCTGCATTCTCCTGACAGCCCTGTAACGTGGGGGGGCTGCATATGTGGCTGGCCACTTGCAGTAATAAGAAACATGACTGAAAGGCTACCCACCCCAGACCAGCCGAAAGGCAGGAACCTTCCTTCGTCCCAATTAGTGCCGTTGACAAAGAAGAGTCCTGCAATCATCATGAAGACCCACACGACCAGGTTGATGACATTGAGCACGTTGTTGAAGCCTACTGAGTTCTTCACCCCTAATGCCACAATCACCGTCACCAAGACGGCAATGAGCAGAGCGAGAAGGTCTGGATATGACTGCTCGCCTTTGCCTGGGAGATGGAAGACAACACATCTCTTTATGAGCAACAGCTTTAAAATCTGCTCTTGACTCCATCGGAAACTTTTAACTCAAATAGTGAGGCTGCACTCCATCCTGAGAAAACTAGATGAAGTTTACCTACATCTCCACACTTTGCTTTCTTAAAAATAGAATAGACACTAAAGATTTCAGTTATCCAAGTGTGATATCACAAAATAATTACACTGCAGAGATGCCTGCATAACATCTTGTTTCTTGTGTAAAGCGCTTTGAGGCACATTGCTGCAAAAGGCACTATATAAAAATAAATTGAATTGAACTGAATTGAACATCTGGAGAGATATCCACACAGTAAATCACAGTGACATGCATGAGGTGTGTGATGAAGCTAACCACATATCATATGAAAAAGAAACCACACCATACAGATATTGACTCATTATGTCAAAAAGATACCTGTACTACATTATTCTGAAATCACATCACAGAGCTATCCGGTCATTGTGTCACAGAAACACCTCAAACTTACGCCACAGAGACATCCACACATCAGGTTAATTCTCACATTTCCTCAGAAAGATATAATCAAAAGTCAAATTTTCTGTAGCTCTGCAATTACTAGCACAAAATTCACACACCCACATACACAGACACACTCACACACAAGAGCACACACAAACAGTCGTATTAACCTACATTTGAGGTGAGCTACAAGACAGGGTTATGTGCTTTATCTGTCTGCCTTTCCCTCCGCCTGTCTCAAAGAACTGGAGGGGAACTGGGTCTCTTAGGTTCTCCCTTCTGCTGCTTGACCTTCAAATTAGCTGGGAAGAGGCTGTTCTGACACCCCTGATAGGAGAGACGGATTCTGGCTGTCAGCCTGCCACACTTCATGAGAAGAGAAGAAGGTGCTTTCTGAGCACTGAGGAAGGGAAATTCCACAGCACACGTGTGCATGGGGGCTGTAGAATGGCAGAAACCTTGAACGATTCCAAGAGCCTGTGACTGACAGCACACCACAAAAATTTTAAATAATCTTTCATGGGGTCCAAAATATCTAGCAGCACTGCATGTGTGAAGTGTGTTCTGGAGTGATGGCATCAGGAAACGCTCACAGGGCGGTGGTGGACGTGGAAGGAAGGGGCTGATTGGAATGACTGAGGAGACCTTTCAGAACTGACCCAGACACAGCCAAACACCAAATCACATGCCACTGCAATTTCTCCAAGCTGATTCAAGATGAATGGAGTCAGTGGAAAGCTCTGGAGTCTGAAGTACAAAGCCCCCTCCCTCACCCTCCTTGTCATGTCTTAATAAACTGGGAAATTGTTGAACAGCAGTGGTGGGGGCAAGTTACAAATCTCTGGGGACCCACTGTCCCTAAAGGGAGTTATATCCGGCAGAACTGGGATCCCAGTTGCAACTGGACCAGAGTAATACTAGAGTAATGCTACAGTAATACTAGCATTTACAACTTTGATATGAGTTCTCTCCTGCACCACTATCACACACACAACAAGATCAAAAAACCTGGCATGGCAAACACACAGTTGTCATTTTGTTAATCTTTTACACAGCAAGCACTGAGACAGGAAGAAGCGGTGCTTTCAGAGCCACAGACCACACCTTTTTGGTCTGTATCCTGCCCTGGGTGGTGAGCTGCATCTAACATGAAATATTTATAAAAGCGAGGTGCTAATGTCGAGGCTGTCCACTTTACAGCCGAACAGATGCTGCTGGGAGTCTATGAGGCCCCAAAGGAGCCCCAGGAGTCCTGTTGAAATGGCAGCTCAAAACAAATGAAAACAAACAAACATACACAACACATAAATAAAGGAAACAATGTGGCTGTTAAACAGATGCACAGTCATCCTATGCTGTGATGCAAGTTCTGAAATGTGTCCCAAAAAGAAGAGTTGCTGGGGTTGCAGGGAAATTGGTTCCATCAGAATCAGCATACTTGCGTACCTAAGAGCATGACAATACACCGGTATAAGCGGAAAATGCTGTTTAGAATGGTAGTAAGGATGTGGCTTTGGGACACCCAAAACTTTTCAAATTTACAACTGTTCTGTGCTACAGCTTGCAGATAAAAACTATTTGACATTTCTACGGAAGTTAGCTGTAAGATAAACACAAATCTGTATGTTAACAATATATGCAAACATACAGTGTCTAAAACGTAACTGAACTTTACAGCTAACTTTATAGCTATTAGTTAAGCATCAGTTTTGAATAACGGAAATACACTATATTGCCAAAAGTATTGGGGTACCCCTCCAAATCATTGGATTCAGGTGTTCCAATCACCTCCATGGCCACAGGTGAATTAAATCAAGCCTAGGCATGCAGACTGCATCTACAAACATTTGTGAAAGAATTGGTTGCTCTCAGGAGCTCAGTGAATTCAAGAGTGGTACCGTGATAAATTTCCTGACTGCATTGTGCTAAGTGTAAAGTTTGGTGGTGGTGGATTATGGTGTGGGGCTGTTTTTCAGGGGTTGGGCTTGGTCCCTTAGTTCCAGTGAGAGGAACTCTTAAGGTGTCAGCAAACCAAGACATTTTGGACAATTTCATGCTCCCAACTTTGTGGGAACAGTTTGGGGATGGCCCCTACTGTTCCAACATGACTGCGCACTAGTGCACAAAGCAAGGTCCATAAAGACATGGATGAGCAAGTTTGGGGTGGAGGAACTTGGCTGGCCTGCACAGAGCCCTGACCTCAACCAGATAGAACACCTTTGGGATGAATTAGAGCGGAGACTGTGAGCCAGGCCTTCTCGTCCAACATCAGTGCCTGACCTTACAAATGCGCTTCTGGAAAAATGGTCAAACACTCCCATAGACACACTCCTAAACCTTGTGGACAGCCTTTCCAGAAGAGTTGAAGCTGTTATAGCTGCAAAGGGTGGGCCAACTCAATATTGAACTCTACAGACTAAGACTGGGATGCCATTAAAGTTCATGTGCGTGTAAAGGCAGGAGTCCCAATACTTTTGGCAATATAGTGTATATTCTAAAATGAAAACCATCTCTAGGACTCAATCAAATCCTACTTTTTTACTCTGACATCTTCATTTGATGACTTCACAATACACAGTAAACTTTCAGAGCCGAGGCATTGAGCAGGTTCAAATCACCTGTGAGCACGGCGATGGCCAATTAAATTTTAGGGCTGGCTACAGGCCCTTACATCAACCAGTGCATATCATTGATTGGAAAGGCACATGTAGGAATCAATAAGTGGAACCAAAATTCAAATGTCTTTTCAATTATTGGAAATTCATAACCGGTCCTAACTTGGAACCGGTTCTCAATATTGAAACCGGTCGGACAATATATCCCTGGGATTATTTCTTTTTGAGGTAAACCTGAGAACTGGTATGACAAATTTTATCCCCATATACTTGCAAGACAAAAACTGCATGCATTGACTCCAAGTTGTGATAATTTTTTCCCCAGGTTAAAAAATACTCATGTGAACACAAACCTATAATTTAAAATATTCTGCGAGCAGGTAACTGATGAAATGCTGTCATTTCATAATTTTTTCAGATGTTGATTAAAATGGTAAAAGCCTAGTGCTATTAACACCTTATTAATCTAGCCTTCCATGCTGTGGGGCCAAACCTCTGAGTGAAGGCTGTTTCCACGACGACAAAGCACCTGTGCTTGAAAAGAACTGTGGATGGTAGCTGCATTTGGATAGAATGTGATGAGCACAGATATGGTTAGAAGTTCCATATGAACTCAGAATGAAGAAGACAGTTAAAGCTGAAACACACACAAACACATAACTAAACACACAAATGTATGCAGGAAACTGGCTGTCAGGAAGAAAATACATTTTTTATGAGCTGTTCTGATTTGTACCAATACCTAAGGTGACAGCTAGTTCTACATTTTAGCATTTCATAGCATTACCATTAGGATCAATAGAGGGAATGGGACAGATTCTCTAAATTCCTGCATTCCCAGAATCTGAACACCAACCTTCCTACCTATAGCCAACCTCGATTCTTTTCAGGTTGGTGGTGTGGTGAACACACTCACCCAAGCCATTGAGCGTGCCCACATGGTCGATCATAAATCCGCTGATGGAGTGGTTGGCCAGGGAGTCAAACATGCTGCTGAGGGCACTGGCACCCGCTGCTGTGCCAATCAGGTACTCCAGGATCAGATTCCAGCCAATGAAGAAGGCCACAAACTCGCCCACGGTGACGTAGCTATATGTGTAGGCTGAGCCTGTCGTCTTAGGCACGCGGACGCCAAACTCAGCGTAGCACACTCCTGAATGAGACATGATGCAGGTCAGTTCAACATGCATCGATTCATTGTCATGCAGAGCTTTGTTCAACATGCTCTAGTGCAGGGGTGCCCAATACATCGATCGCAATCAACCATTACATCGGTGCTGCTTTTTGCTTGTTATTTTATACCCTGGACCCTATGTTTAGTTTGTATTAAAACCTCCCTTTTTGCCTCGC
>JABJVR010000037.1:2410195-2426862 GCA_025773905.1 Chitala chitala | reverse complement strand
GTCCTGGGTAATGCCTTGTGCCGTGGTAGTGCCCTGTGTCCTGGGTAATGCCTTGTGCCGTGGTAGTGCCCTGTGTCCTGGGTAATGCCTTGTGCCGTGGTAGTGCCCTGTGTCGTCGCTATCCACATCTCTTCAGGGAGCACTTTAGGACTTAAAACATCTTTCCATGCTTTCATTCGCTTAGTTGCAGCAATGGAGTTGGCTGCTTGCTTTCTCTAGTTAATTCAGTTTCAGTTTCTCTAGTTATTTCAAACTTACTCTTTATTTGGTTATGCTTTACTTGAATGACGTTGTGAACAACTGCCAGACTTAATCGGGTGCACTTTGATGGTAGAACAGCACTTACTGTTAGTAGATTCTAATACTCTAATACTGTTTAACCTCGTTTGTTACATGCACGTGTACTATTATTCATTGAAAGTCTCTTTGGACAAAGGCGTCTGCTAAATGAATAAAATGTAAATGTAAATGTGTCCTAGATAATTCCGTGTGCCTTGGTAGTGCCCTGTGTCCTGGGTAATGCGCTCTGTCTCAGATAATGCCATGTGTCTCCCCGTACCTCATTCTTAAAAGCATTCTTTCAACAAACGCAGCAATGCTGCCTTTTCTTTTGTATTAACCAATCTAAGAAACAGAAGGAGACTGTAGCTGTGTTATACCGTAGCCGCTCATTGCCGACAACATACATGCCCACCAAGCTGTTCGATCTCTGTAACACAACAGTCGGCTCAACTCTTACGGTTATACCTGCCCCATCCTGAGGGAGCAGGATTCAGAACAGAACGGTATGAGCAGAAAGCAACACAATATTTTTAGTAAAATTCCATAGCTGTAAAAATAAGTAAAACTATTTGAAGACCATGTTATGTTAGCGTACAAAAGTCAATACCAGATGTTTGCCCTCCCTCTTGTCCAGCCCCCGGGGGGAGTACAAGAACTCACCGCTTTGCGCTTAAGCACATGGTCCAGGCGCCAGCGGTTCCCCTCCACAACGGGCCTCTTCAGGAAGATCTCAGGGCTCAGCCTGCATCCACACAGCAGCAAAAGTCACAGAGGTCAAGGAAATAGACTAACAGCAATGTCCTTTAGCAAAATACGTACATCCCCTGAAGTAACACTGTAATCGAGCCAGCTGTATAAGCATAAGATAAAGAACTAGCAGCCAGAGACTAAAACAAATGCCTTTGACATAAGATTGATTCTTAAAAATAAGCTAATGTTTTCCCAGGTCTTTTTCTGTTTAAAATGTTTTATTTCTTTTTCCATCACAGAAATTATTTGGTTTGTTTTAACTTTTAACCACTTTTCTGTTTGGGTCACAGCTGCCAAAACGGAAACACTGGAGTTTTTTCCCCACATTTTTCCAGTTGGGATATGACGTACCATGTGAAATAAGTTGAGAATTAAATCTTCCCAACTCAGAACAGCTCACGGTCATGTGAAAACTCTCCATGTCAACCACGACTTCATTTCACAACACTTCAGGCTGGCTGTTATGGTGAAATATAATGCTGCTCTGAAATTCACTCACTGTCTTCACTGTGAAATTGCTCTTTTCTCTCAGGTTTGTGGACCTCTGTGACCCTCAGAGCTATGTCGTCAGCAGCTTTATGTTCCTGGCAGGGTTTCCCTAGGTGAACAGGTCTGAGTTGAGGGGACAGACAGAACAGTCCAAACATCCCCCATAAGTACAACAAATAAAACCAAGTGTACCCCACCAGGTATGGGGCTACCAGGACCCAACCCTTGCAGCCAGGCCTAGCGGTTGGGTTCACAGGTAAGCACCTGTTGGCTAAATGATCCACATAACTCGGCCGGGCTCAGCCTGACATGGCGATGAAGGGTCAGCTTGTGAGGTCACTACCTCTGTCTGCCCTGGCTGCATACACTGGGAAAGGTCTTGCAAACTGCTTCATCTTTCTGTCTCTCCTGGCACTCCCAGCTTCTCAATGCAGCCTGATGTTACCAAGCAACTTCCAGCAGCTGTGGTGGAACGGCACGAATGTGGAATTCATGGATAACAAAGGCCGCTTGTTCCAGTTTCGGGTATCACTGCCAGGGTTCCCCCTTCCTCCCTGCAGGGTGATGAGACTGTATTTCAAAGAACACTGTCTACACTCCACACTGCATGTCCATTCTCCCAATAACGTCTATAATAAGAGATTTTTATTTTCAGTTTCAAAATTGATATATTATTGATATAAACTCTGAGGGCCATATTTTAGTTTTGCATGGTATCCTCAGTGAAACCACATTATGTCTTGTCTAGCTGTTGAAGTATGTCTGTCTTGGTAGACTTTCGTAACTGGTCATTGCTAATTTTATTTTCTCTTCTGAGGAAATTGCTAGTTTGTGGAAAGCTGGAAAACCTGCAAAACCGGTAAACTGTCCCTGCCACCCACCCAGCGTCAAAGGTCATACACATCTCGCCTGTCTTACACACCACCAGTCCGTGATGAAGATCTCCTCTTTGGCCCCCTCCAGTGCATCGGCCACATCCTCCATGTAGGTCTTCCCGTTCACATACCTGGATTGAAACATCCGTTGGCTCTGAGTTACTGTTTTACAAAGGTTGATCACAGAAGATACGTGCCCAGACTAGCTGCACACCTGGGTTGGCAGGTAGAGACTACTCCCTACGAACCCACCTGAGTGACAGAGGACAGATATTAAAACAAAAAAATGAAAAATGTATACTTTTTATCTTTAGCTTCTCATTAGAGGTGACATTAGATTACATTTTAATTAGATTTTGTAATCCCTAAGAAGACCTGGCAATGTCAAATATGTTAATTAATTTACCTTTTACCCCTCACATAGAAACATTCTACAGCAGATAAATAATGTTAATAAAGTAGCTATTAACTACCAAGGTAGAAATCCATTCAAATTTCAAATAACAGCCCTTATTAACTATATAATGTACTTAACAGACGTTCATAATCATCTGTGAAAACAAACCTGGTGGATCGTATGTTCATTCTTAGCCACTTCATGTGTGCATTTCAAAGGATGTAAGTTTTCATTAGTCTTTGTCACTGAGTTTGTAAACTGAGTTTAGATCGATTTAACTGTTTTCCCAGCTCTTTGCTCTCTTTTGTTGACTGATGCTGTTTGATAATAACTCAAGGCACATGTGTGGGGTTTTTGCTGCTGCACAGAACTGTCTAAACATGCCCTAACCACCGTGTTTAGCTGCAGATGAGAAGCCTGTGAAATTCAGCTGATAATGTGGGTGTGACATGCACTACTTGTCAGATCAATTACCGTGGGAAACACAGCCATGCATCTACCTACCTACCCACATGGTACGTGTGCTGCAGATAATGTGAGGCGCTGAGCACAGAGGACACGGGGACAGGGACATGAACAAAGATGGGAACAGGGGGGGACTCACCATTTAGCCAGGATGTTCTCCTGCACGCTGGCGAAGGAGCCAAAGCGGTGGTCCCGCAGGAAAGCCCGGCCGTGCTTTCGCACGAAGCTCTCGATGGATTGCCCCCACCATCGCGCGTGCCTGTAGCTGATGCATTTTATCACCAGAGTCCTGGGGGGGTGGGGGCACAGCCAGTGAAAAAACCTACCTGTAGGACCAGCCTATACCCTCCACTCCACCCCATATCCACACTGCCGTTATAATGATGTCATAGAGCTTTCTAATATGATCCTGTGTGCCATTCATTAACATCTTAGCACTGTGAGTAAAGTTGCAGATCTAACGCTGTTGCCGTGGGGTTCATATATGCAAGTGTGGACCCCTTTTTCCAAATTTGCACACACTATAACATGTCTCTCTTCCTCTTGCATAGCACAGTGAATTTAGGTGTTGACCTTGACGACTAGCAGCTAAAGCACATTACAAACTGTTGGGAGAAAAGTATATATCAGAGTGATTACTGGTTGGACATCTAGAAACGTGTCTACACTATTTGCATACTTCTTTAAAACCTGCAACAGGTAACTTCGGAGCCAAATATACCTGGAGAGGCTGTCGATGCGAACGCCATGCTTAGTCTCCGTGTCCTTAGAGTCCATTTTAATGGTGAATTCCTTGTCCACAAGAAGAACAAAAGAAATGGCTCCTGTGTCCGGCTTCATGTACAGCAGGAATGAATCTTTGACAACCAGCCATCTGCAAGAAGACACAGTTGCAGCTGAGGATCACATGATGACTGACCACATGGCCAGTTCTGCTATCAGTCCCCATTTTGAAAAGAACGTACAGAGACTCCTCGACTTACGAACGAGTTGCGTTCCGAGAGGCCGTTCATAACATGAATTGTTCGTAAGTTCGTAATTTGTTTGAACACTTTACATGTGGTCCTACCAAACATTCTTACAGGTGTTCTTTTTTTTTAGAGCACTCCGGCATACGTGTACACGTATGTGTACGTGCTGTCCGGCGTATGTAGCGGCCGTACCTGACTACAGAGCCACGCACATAAAATTTTTTAGCTGCAACTCCCCAGTTCATTTCTCCGAACAAAAATCGAATGAATGAATAAAATGCATTAAATGCCTTTGTTCGTATCTATGAATGTTTGCAAGTCAGATGTACATAAGCCGAGGAGTGTCTGTATTCAGGTGCGAGCTGTTTATCCAGTCCAGCACCAGGCAGAAAGAGGCCGAGGCAGATAAGTAAGGTAGACGCCCTGGCAGGCGCTACGTAGACGTGTCCTGAAGCACAAGCGCTAGCCTGCATTACTGCAAGATCCTTACAAGATGTTGGGGACACAATGGCTCGTGGCATGGTGCTTATAGTGCTGTGTCCAGGAGACGGGGGTCAGCCTCTTGTGTTACAAGCGGGACCAAAAACATGTGAGAAATGCTGTAAAAAACATCTATATATTATAATCATACATAAAATCGTAACAGGATAAAATGTGCCATCTCTCACAGAAATGTGGGTGAAAGATTTTCCCATTGAAAAAAAGTTTTTAAAGAATAGTCTTGATGTCATATTAAAATTCAAGCCTTATAGTTAGGCTAGCAAATGATTTGGAACAATTAAAGCGGAACATAGCCTGAAGTTTTGTTAGTCCTGAGAATTATTCGCTCCAGCGGGTGTCGGATACTGGAAACAGTCCGGCACCCACAGCTATGGGAACAGCTTTAAAAAGGATGAATGTAAGACTGTTAAATTAACAAAAAGGAAAGCTGACATTCAGAAGTGCTTTTCCATCACCACCAGTAACGACTGTAACTGACTACCATTAACGTGCTGTTATAAATTCATGAAAATGTTATTATAAGTAAGGCAGTTCAGGCTTAAGGCATGACACTTCTTTTTCCATTAGTCAAGTATGAAAGTTACTTAAAAGTATTTTATTAGGGTTTTTGGTTGATTTTATGCCCTTGGCCTTTAAAAAAAATTATATAGACTGCAGTGCCAATGTAGACTTATTAAAAATTTGTAGGATTAGCAGACAGGAGGAGAAGAGGAAGGCCAAAGAGGAGGTTCATGGTTGTAGTGAGGGAGGACACGAGAGAGGTTGGGGTGACAGAGGAAGCTGCAGAGAACAGGTTGGTATGGAGAAGGATGATCCGCTGTGGCGACCCCTAAAGGGAGCAGCCGAAAGAGGAAGAAGAAGAAGTTGTGCTTAATAAGCCCGAGCCACACAATCCCGAGACACACACTCCCGAGCCCCACACACTCCTGAGCCCCACACACGCCTGAGCCCATGCTAACTGTTTCAACCAGTGGTAGCACGCCGTGCTCCGGCCACAGCAGCAGGGCAGCAGCCTCACACACGCCCGAGCCCCACACACACCCGAGCGCACGCTAACCGTCTCGACCAGTGGTAGCACGCCCTGCTCCGGCCACAGCAGTTGATCCCAGGGATGCGGTGTCCCCCAGAGCGCTTGTGCACCATGCCCTCCCTGAAGAGGAAGACAGAGAGACAGAGCAAGGAAGAGACAGTGAGACACCAATTGCACCGGGCGATCATAAAACTGTCCCACCCTGGGCCATCCCTCACAGAACAACTAGCAGAAGGACACTTTCACAGAGTGACCAAAGCGGTCTCCATGTGGTCGTCACTCCTTTAAGATGGTCACTTGTCTCAGGGAGTCACAGTCTCAGAGCTCCAACTGAGTCAGAATTAGCTTTGATGGACCAGTGAAGTTGCTAGGTGCAGCAACGCTGCTTTGGTTATCAGAAACATGCGGGTTATGTGCAATACAGTAACATGCTGCTTACAAGCCTTTTGGTCCCAAATCATGGATGAAGGACATCTGGCTTACATCAATGAACTCCATCTAGGAGGCAAGAAGAGCTTGGTAAGACCCTGAAGAACTAGTAGTAGTCAGCAGTAGCTGAAACTCGACTTTTTTCATGCCCGTTAAAGGACAAGTCTGTGGGGAGTTCCCTGAGACTAAGTCTTAGTTAATATATAATCAGCAGAGGAGAGACAGTCATACACAGTAACTAATTAAATTAAGAACATTGTGTAGCATATTGATTTTCCCAGAGACAGCTCGTAAAACATTCTTTAATATGTATTCAATAGCTGTTTAGCATGTGGCTAAGCACTGTTCCAATGTTTAAAGTCTTACCGTGGCGTGGTACTTTCTGTATACCGACATTCTCAGCAAACTGTTCAGGTATTCCTCTAACTGTTTCTGAATCATGGGGCATCACAGAAAAAAAAAGACCTTAATTATGAGAATGATAGTGACTTGGTAAATTATCACAATTAAACTGAATTGTAAAATTAGCTTCTGGAAAGGTAACTTTAATTTCTATCAAAACCAGCAGGCAGAAAACAGAATTTTGTTGGGTTAATCTATAGAGACTTATCCATATGTTGAAGAAACCTATATGGACAGAATGTATGTAACTTCTGCTGTTGGCCTGTTTGTCTGGCCTGGCCTTTGAAGGCAGGGGGCTTACCCTCCGGCTGGAAACCTGCTCCTCCTTGACCAGTTCATCACTCCCAGCCCTGGGAAGACTGGGCATTTGCCGTGCCTCACCCCGCTTTATGCTCTTCCTCTGCACTGTGTGACTAGTGAGGAAGAAGAATGAGCAAGAGAAGAAGGTCAGGCAAACCCAACAAAGTGTGCTACATATGTCACATCAGAAGCTTGTATCAGAAAGTTAGGAGGAATAGGATTGTTCCAGAAGGAGAAACCAGGAAGTCACTCATTTTTCTTGTCAAACTTCCTCATTCTTCTGCCCCTATACTCTCCTTCATCCTTGTTCTAGCTCTTATGCCAATACCTACTACACCCCTCCCAACGTCCCTCCCTATGCCATGCCCCATGTCCTTCTCATGCTTCGCCCCTTAGTCCTCCCCATACCCCTTTACTCTTCCCCACACCATTCCCCAATGCCCCTGTCTACACCCCAACCCTCTCCCTCCTCCTGAGAAGATGCGATGTGGTCCACCTTGGCACAACGCAACTCACCTGCGGGAGGGCAGAGGGATCCTCAGGAAGGCCTTGTAGCGTAGCAGCTCCCTGTGCAGCTCCAGAAAATGCTTCTCCTTCCTCTTTACAATCCAGGTGAAGTTTCCATGCCGTAGCTCAATCTTAAAGACTGCTGGCAGTGCCTGAGGTTGGACCATTTGAACAGCAAAGCAATGGATAATTAAAACCACTGCATAAATGATATATGACTGATGTGGCCATGACATCACAACGTAATCAGATCTGCAGGTTCTCCAAAAATAGTAATGGATAATAACAGGTGTATGTTTGATTTTTGGCAAATGTAATTTTGATAACTCCTTTCGACATGTACATTACAGCAAGGTAAAATTGCTGTGTACATATTCTCCTGTCACGCTCTACAAAGATGGAAATGACTGAGGATAAGAGTTAAGCAAAAACACAGTAGCACAGCATGCTGCACCAGACCTTAGTCGCCCTCCTGTGATGCCGAATGCGGTCCCTCAAGCGGTCCCGTGCGCATGTAAATCTCTCTACCTCCATGACTTTGGCTGTGATGGGCAGGGCTGTCAGATAAACTCTGGCGTCCACCTCCTTGAAGCCCCTGGTCTCATATACAGCAGAGAACGGGATCCAGGAATCCACTGGGAGAGAAGGTAGTTCAAGAGGCAGTGTGTTGAAGTAGCAGAAAGAGTGGGCCAAGGTCACATGACTGAGATACATGGCCATAATTGAGGACACATGGGCTGCTGCTACAGGCCTGTAACCCACTACACAAGCTTAGATGCAGTTCATAGTGCAACAATTTAATGCATGGCTCTGTGTTACTAATGTCCTGCCACAAGCCTGCATCAGCGCCGCAGGTATCTACAGCCTGCTTAACAAGCACCATTACACAGCTGAGCACCCTACCCGCCCCAACCTGCATGGCTGTCGAATTCCACCTCCTCTACTTCCCCGATGACAAGGTCACGGGTGTCGAGGTTCTCGCTGATGTCAATCGTGTCTTCCCCCTCCACCTGAGCAGCGTTGGGGTCCATCTGGGTTGACATGGTGTTACTTCAGCTGCAGGTGAAAGCACACCTGGTAGACACACAAATAAGCCTGTTACTGAGTACTGGGCCCACTCTACACCTCTGAACAGAAACAAAGTACAATTAAGGAAATACCTGAAAATCTCTACTGAAATTTAAAATACACTTGAAAAGTCAACCCAGTATATTTTGGACTTGCTCCAATGTACAGCAATCTAAAGAAACTTACTATCTTACTATTTATCTTACTTGTCAACGGAACATTCTTTCTTCTCTGTGTCAGTACTGTTTAAATTCAGCTTCTTTACTGAAATTAAGTTCTTTGGTCAAACCCAAGTTGGGTGACAAATCAACTTTGGTTTTAAAATGAACGACTTTGGAACTTGTCACTGATAACATGGCTACCATAGAAACCGGGCTTGTTTACATGTAGCTACAGTCTGTTTGCTGATTTAATGATCATACAGGGTATTGGAGGTGTGTGCACATCTGGATGAGAAGCACAGTTCTCCCTAGCAGATGCCAAGCCCCTGAGCTCGCAAGTCTCTCAAACGTTTGAGCAGGGAGTGTAACTGGACCAGGGCCATTAACACTCCACTGCTCCTGGCTGCTGAGAACTCAGGAATTTGCCAGGAATGCCCAGCTCTGAAGAGAGAGTGCGGGTCCTGCACACAAACAGCCTGGGCACAGCAGAATGAACACTGAATAAAACTGGTGGAAGTTGGGGGGGGGGGGGGGGTCACGGGTCACACATACTGTTGACAGATAGGGGCTCATTTGGGGTTGTGGGGCTTGGCTGTCCACAGGCCAATGTGGGAGCACAACTCCATGAAACATATTATTTCACACGATACAGGGTCAAAATGTATTCTAAAATTATGATAAATGTGTGGCTTTAAAGTAGCCCAGCAGGTTAAATGAACAATACAATGACGTACATATGCAAAACCCACCTTGGAGTAAAAGTGCACACTGTAATACAAATTATGAGCCTTTCATAAAATTAATGTGCAAGTACATAGTGTTTGTATGTACGGACTGCATAGTTAATAAGGTATGAACTACAGCTTGAAGCATTATCATAAACCACAACAAAAAAAGATATACCCTGATTTATACAAATACTGAGCAGCATGTACATTCTGTGGTAAGTGTAGCTTGTTGATTTTGTTGTAGCTGTGACTTCTATAACAAAATGGTATGGTGCCTCTCCAGCAATTAGTCTGCTTCATGAAACTAACTGAAGAAAATAAAGTAAAAATATCAGAAAGAAAAAAGCCTTGCTAGCTTATGGTGCTTCTACTGCTAAAATGTTTTTGAACCCAGAGTTGTAAAACATGGACGGCAAACAAAAATATTGAGTAATTTCACAAGTGTCTGGTACTACCATCGTCAGCTGTGTGCCAGGTTCGATGCTTCCACTAAAATGCAGCCTGCTGTCTTGGCAGCATTCTCCCAGGAGATGTTCAGTGAAGGACAAGGGTCACTCTGCACCTGGTGCCACCCGGAAAATCAATTGACCCTGAGCTACAGAGATAGAGGAAGAATGACCCGTGCAAATGACTGCTTCCTGGACCGTGAGCGACGCCGTTTCGGGTTTAATGCCATCACAGCCGGCACGCGTGCCCTCAGTGCAGTGCGGTTCACAGCGCACACATACTAGATGATTATGTGTTTTACAAAGTTAGTGTGCTGCAGCCCCGGCGGACTGTCCTGACAGATTTTTTTTTCCAGGCAGCCAGACAAAGCCATGCATGTCCAGTCCCGAGCAGGGACTGAGGAGAGCACAGCAAGGACGGAAATATTTTAACAAGTCATCTGCTTAAACCTCAATGCCTAAAACATGAACAATAACAATGAAAACATAAGTCCTAGACCTGAGCATTTTGATGTACACTCTTTTCACCACCAGGGAGTGCACTTTCCAGACACAGGACCCACAGCAGAGCTACTGCGGCTACTCTTATGCCCTTATGGGTACAGGATGAGGACTGTGGGAGACACTCAGCTCCAGGCTAATGGGGGCATGCTAGTAGCAGTGCATCCTGGTATGTCCCCAGATGTGAAAGAGAAGAGTGCCTTGACAGATATTGGTCTTTTTGCTTCCTGGGGGCCATCATCTCCCAGGACACATCTGCTCCCTAACTAAAAAAGCACAGCAGAGGATGTACTTCTTGTGGCAGCTCAAGAAGTTAAACTTGCCACAGATAATGATGGTACATCTCTACACTGCCATCATTGAGTCCATCCTGACCTGCTCCATTACCGTCTGGTACTCTGACTCCACTGCCAGGCTGCAGCGTATCATTCACTCTGCCGAGAGAGTGATTGGCCGCAATCTGCTATCGCTCCAGGAACAATACGACTCCGAGACACTAAAGCGTGTGAGAAGGATTGTGGCCGACCCCTCCCATCCTAGACACAAATTTTTTGAGACACTACCCTCTTGCAAGAGGCTGAGGTCACTCAGGACCAAAACTGCATGGCACAAAAACAGCTTCTTTGCATCTGCAGCTACCTTAATCAACAAGGCCCAAGACCCCCCAATGACAATCCTACTTTCTGCACACATTATGTACACCAACACAATGCGTCCATTAACAGAACTTTTTCACATTTGTACATGTATAGTATTCACTATGTCAGCCTGACTGTTTTTAACTATTTAACATTTGTATTATATTCTTATTTTTATATGCTGTATCTATTGCCTATTTGTATTACTTTCTATCTTTTCCTATTTTAATGTTTTTCTTTCTTTCTCTGTCTCTATCCAGACAGTTATTGTACCGCATTACCACAACAAATTCCTTGTACGTGTAAATGTACTTAGCAATAAACCTGATTCTGATTCTAATTCTGATTCAAAGTTCTAGTTTTACTGCACAGCCTGGTTTGCCATTGCTTGGGTGCTGAGTGTGTTATAGAGAGCCACACTTGTGTATCACGATGGACTGAAGCCAAGTGGGAAACCATTCACTTTGCTTAACCACTGTAATGTATTCAGGCTCCTGTAATTTCAATTTACTTCAGACTGATGGTTTGGTGCCTGCATGATCTCAGTAGTTAAACAGCATCCAAATTCCCACTGCCAACAAAATAAACTGGACCAATTTTTTGGCCTTCTGCAGCTGCACAATGGAGCCCTTTACACCTCCTCACTGACGTGGGTCTCCAGGCCTTCACAGAAGCGTAGCAGCCAGGAACAATTTGTGGCGTGGAGAAAGGGAGGTGCTGGTGAGAGGAGGTAACTGACCTCAGCATTCCCTGCCTTGGGGGAAGCGTCACACCCTACAGATGGGGAGAGACACTATCCTGGTGATGTCATCCAGCCTGGATGACTGTGTGTCATCCAGCTAGACTGCTTCCACAGAACCCACACTCAGTAACATGTCTCTACAGGCCCAACTCTCCCAGATTATTGCTTTCCCACTGACTAAGCACAGGGTTACTGTCCTAATGCTTTCATTCTTCTTATTATTCCATTCATTCTGGTCAAACTAGCAGGAGAGGTTTTACGTCAGACTTACACAGTAGCTTTGTTGTCATAGTATTAGCTGACTTTAACCTTTGATGGTGGGCTGAGATACAGGCCTCTTCCTCTTCCTGTAACATTATATGGTACTGTACGGCATTAACCAGGCTCAAGCACACACTCCTCACATACTGTCCAGATGCCAATCCTAAACTTCTGGAGCAGATCCTGGTGTGCCAGTCTGGCTATGTGGCTAGTCTTCCACGACTTCTCATCCGTATGCCAACTGTGCTTCGAGTACAGAGACCTGGCACGTATTCAGCCATTCGACTGGCACAGAAAAAAAAATATGCCTATTTAACGAGAGGGCGACATTTTACCACCTTTCATTTAATGGCTGGGAAGTGATCTGTAACACTTATTTTGTCGTGACATTTTACTGTAATGTATTTTTTCTGAATTGTGACATCTTAGTAAACAATGGTTCTGTCAAATCAAAAGTGTTGCAGGAATGCTAATACAGAAATATAAAACAAAGTCACTCACAGCCATGACTGTCACACATGCAGTGTGTCAAAGTTATACTGTGTCCTTAAGGCACGCTCCAAAACGTCATTTTGTGTTATTTAAGCAAACCAGTGATGCATTGTCAGAAATATGGGTGAAATTGAAGGTATATTTCCCTGTGTAAGGTGTGGTCTGTGTGCTTAGAAGACTCAGTTCTGAGTGGTCACAGACAGTAAAGGAGAAGAATGAAGAAAGGAGACAGAGCATGATCCTCCACAGTAGAGAAGGATGCTCATGTGATTATGTTGCCCTAACTCCAGGTATGCCTCCCACTGGCTGAAGCAGACATCATGCGTGGGCGATGGCTAACCAGGTTCCACAAGAGTGCAGCCACCATCACATCGTGTTATCATCAATGACAGTCCAGCCCCCAGCCCCCACCTCGTCCACCCGGTTCCTGGCACGGAGTGGAGGGGGCCCCTGCTGTCTGGTCGGCTCCCTGTCACAGCTAGGGAGGGAGGGGGGAGGGGGCTGGCACGACCGGGTGCCATCGGGTGTCATGAGCAGACTCTACAACATTGGCCGATGCTCAGTAAACACCAAATCAGATCTGCGCACCTCCCAGTGCTCCTGTCAGCAGTGCAACAAGCCGACCCTAGTGATCAGAAGCACAAAGATGTTTCTGCAGAAACATTACCGGTATTCATTCATACACATCTTTTATAATTCCGAGTCAGCAGCTCTAATGCACATAGTTTGTGAAACTTTGCGATAGTGCTGTCTCCATAAAATGGCACTTTATATGTAAGCCTATAAGGAAGTGTGTCAGGAATCACCTGGCCTCGTTGTCCAGTCTAAAGCGAAGGCCTTAGCAAACGGATTGTTCTCAGAAGCTTGCAATGTCACACCTCTGCATAAGTTGACAGTCCTAACAGAAGCAGATTCCACAAAGTCTTGTCCGTGAAGTCAAATTCAAAAAGCGAAAGAGCAACAGGCACAAGTTTAAACATAAAACACTGAGAAAGGGGAACCTTCTTCAGAGCACACTAGTAACACATAGGCATTTGTGTCAGCTCCATTGTCAGTGCTTAATAATTAAT
Source organism: Chitala chitala (assembly GCA_025773905.1). NCBI lineage: Eukaryota > Metazoa > Chordata > Actinopteri > Osteoglossiformes > Notopteridae > Chitala > Chitala chitala. The sequence goes on along the minus strand of JABJVR010000037.1, from coordinate 2,413,357 downwards.
ATGCTCCTGACCAACGAAAGAACAGAAATCCTACACCACAAATACTATGCAATACCACATTATAAATACTGCACCACTAACATCACTCTTTATTTGACACATGTAGCTGCTGAAATATCTACTGCTGTATAGTCCTCCACTGTTAAATTACACGCTGAAACAAACTGATAAAAAAACTAAAGCACGCTAAGAAGGTAGCTAAGTTGTAACAGCTGGCAGAATATCAAGTAACCTAGAATGAAAATGGGTTAATAGCCATACTGAACAAAATAAAACAAAGGAAAAAAGTGTTAGTAAAAGTGCAGACTGTGAGGGGGAGAAGAGGAGGGCACAGCTTTCAGACAGCAGTGATTAGAGTTGCTGCTGGTTCAGTAAAGGCACTGACAGGAGAGTGGAAATCGATAAAAGCCCACAGCTCAACACTAGTGTTGTGGTGAGAGGCTCCAGACACTGGCTGAAAATGTCCTGCTTCTGTTTTGGGGACGCCGAGCTGAGTTATTCCAGTACTGACATGAAGACTCGCACACCCTGGGGGAATAGATCCACCCAAGACAAACACCTCTGTACAAATGAGCTCTTCTTCCCACCCCTCCTTACCATGGAACCCCCCCCCCCAGCACCACTAGTCTCTCTGCCCCCTCTATCCCCACTCTCCCCTTCTACCTGATATTCTGAGAGTAACAAATTTAGAATAGTTACAGAGACGCTGAGGCTAAACGCACAAGGAGAGAAACTTTACTGACCTGTTACAAGCGTAGGCCAGCTTCCCACATTGTAGCATGCAACTCCACGCTCTGTTACGAGTCTAAATGCACTCCGTCTCTCAGAAATACATGAGCAAAGTATTCGTATGGGCTGTCAGGCCGAGTGCACTGCGGAAGGTGGAAGTGGCAGGGACCGCCTGAAGAGCACGCACACTGGCTAACTCCTTTAGGAGGCAGGCCCTCCTCACAGCTGTGTCAATCCTGTGCACTCAGCCAATCGGGAAAAAAGGGGGTGGAGACACTTCTCTGTTACAACTCCTGAGTTCTGGCACAAGTTCCACAGCACTGGTGGAGGAGAAAAGTTTCAAACAAACATGGGCAGTCTGTAAACACTTCCTTTTGATATGGAAGACAGTATATCTCTCACCCTCCAGAAGCATCTGTCTTTCCCTAAGAGAAAATGAAACTGACTACGGGTTGAAAATTTTATGTTTCAAAAGCTAAACTCCAATTGAAAAAGAAAAAAGTGTCTTACAAGCTACTAGTTGTAACACAAAATGTCTGTAATTGTTCTAAAGGGTGTTAAGAGTGATAACCCACAATAAAAGGTAATCATTTATAAAGTCTGATGTGTGCCTGAAAGTGGTGCCATGAGTCACAAGGGCATTTCACTGCACAGGATGGAGCTGACTATGACATAGACTCTACGTCTACCAAGATGCTGTGGAATGACCAGAGGGTAGAGAACAACAAAACAAGGACTTCGACTTTACTGAATACATCAACCTAAGTGATATTAACAAAAAAATACATAGTTTTATCTTCATTTGTATCGCCACAGCCACTACAGAACATGACAGGATAGTAGCAAGCTATATAAAATAAGATATTTTATGGTTATTACATGACATGTCAAAATCTAGATGAGTATTGTTGTTTGGGTGTGCCATTTCATGTATGAACATCTCTAAGTACACTTAACACCCAGGCGGAACAAAAGCCCACAGTTGATATTGACTTTACTTCCCTTATTTTCATTAGTACTCATTTCAATTAGTGTCAAGATGGCCCACGACACCATCCCGCACTGTAAGAGAAAAGAAAGAAAGAAAGAAGGAAAGAAAGCAAGCAAGCCCAGGAAGTAGGAAACCCAGCTAACCTCATACTCTCAGAGTTTTTTATGTCCTCTTGTATATAGATATCAAGTTTTGAACTGAAACATTGCAAGCCAAAATAATTGCTTCATTTAATATTATCCAAAGACATTTTATCCAAACTAAATTATAGTTTTGATCCTGACAGTTTTATGTGAACAATTTCATATCTCTGGAATCATACTGGACAACTCTTTTCTGAGATTTGGCACCTGAGTATCCAAAATAAAAGCTCTTCCATTAATTTTCTCTCCTCCTTGTTCCAAACTGACTTTAACACACACTCACCCACACACAGATAAAAAAAACACAGTGACTCAACAGGTACAGAGACATGTAAAGTTTTTTCCTACAGGAAGTGATGCCATTTGCATACCCCAACTACACCTTGCACCCACCCACCATCCCTCTTGTGGTATTGTCATCTACTACACAAACACATTCGCCTGCCTGTCACACAAGGGGAAAAACATAAACCACAAGAATGGACGGGTGAACCTCTCACTTCTTTTAGTTTATGCTCACTCTCTTTTGATTATATGTACTATGTATACAATATATTGCCAAAAGTATTAGGACACCTTTCCAAATCATTGGATTCAGGTGTTCCAATCACCTCCATGACTACACGTGTATAAAATGAAGCACCTAGGCATGCAAACTGCTTCTACAGACATTTGTGTAAGAAAGGGTTGCTCTCAGGAGCTCAGTGAATTGAAGCATGGTAGCCACCTGTGCAATAGGTCCAGCTACTAAATATTCTGTGGTCAACTATTAGTGGTATTATAACAAAGTGGAAGCAACTGGGAACAAAAGCAACTCAGCCACAAAGTGGTAGGCCACATAAAATGACAGAGCTGGGTCAGCGCATGCTGAAGCGTACAGTGTGCAGAAGTCGCCGGCTGTTTTAAGAGTCAATAGGTACAGACGTCCAAACTTCGTGTGGTCTTCAGATTAGCACAACAATATTGCGTACAGAGTTCCATGGAATGGGTTTTCATGGTTGAGCAGCTACATCCAAGCCTTACGTCACCAAGTGCAATGCAAAGCATTGGATGCAAGGCTGTAAAGCACGCTGCCACTGGACTCTAGAGCAGTGGAGACGTGTCTCTGGAGTGACGAATCACGCTTCTCTGTCTGGCAACCTGATGGACGTGTCTGGGTTTGGCAGTTGCCAGGAGAACAGCACTTTCCTGACTGCATTGTGCCAAGTATAAAGTTTGGTGTAGGGGGGATTATGGTGTGGGGCTGTTTTTCAGGGGTTGGGCTTGGCCCCTTAGTTCCAGTGAAGGGAACTCTTAAGG
>JABJVR010000037.1:2375369-2410095 GCA_025773905.1 Chitala chitala | reverse complement strand
TCAAACATTCCCACAGACACACTCCTAAACCTTGTGGACAGCCTTCCCAGAAGAGTTGAAGCTGTTATAGCTGCAAAAGGTGACAAACTCAATATTGAACCAAGCAACTAAGACTGGGATGCCATTAAAGTTCATGTGCATGTAAAGGTGTCCCAATACTTTTGGCAATATAGTGTATATATCAAGTGATAAAGCAGCACTGCAAGCCACTCACATGGCACAGAGATGGAGCAGGTCAGCTTCATGCTGTCATGCCCTGCTTGCTATGATCCTTGTGTGTGTCCACTAGGTGTCACCCTTCCTCCTGTTCTTTCCTGCCTGATTAGGTCTTCGTTATGTGTTCTCAGCCCTGTGTAATTATCTTATTAATAGCATTAGTAGTCCCCGCATGTGTTCTATGATTCTTGTTCCTATGTATACCTCCCTTTTGTTTGAGTTCTCTGCCAGTTGTTGGAAGTAATCCTATGTGTGTTGTTATAGAGCCTCTGGCTTTGTGAGCATTGTTATCAACCTTGTATCCTAGAGTCTATGTACCCCTGATTCTATGTCCCTGTACCTTGTTTCGTGTATTAAAACCTTCACACATTAGACTCAACCCTCGCCTCCATTCCCTGGAAGCGTCACACGCTGTCATCTGCAAAATTCCTGACTTTGACTCAAGGCCCCGAAACCCACAAATCAAAACAGTTGTGAGACTGTATGTCTGGGCTTGCCTTATTTACATTTGATGCAACCTGCTCCAACCTCTGATGCAATGATGAGCTGCAGTCAGGTGCATAATGGGGTGTCTGCACAGGGCAGATAAACTACAATGACAGCAAGACAGGAGACCTGCTCAGTTCGTCTGTTACCATCCCATCTCTCATACAAGTTTACCACACCTCAAACTGCGACATCCTGCACATTGCTGCTCCTACTGGGATACAGTGAATCTCATTGCATATGGTTTCTTCCTAAAGACTAACAAGAAATAACATATCAGAAAGACTATTTTCTGACTTGGTAAATAAAGTATATTCAAAATAAATATAGGGCAAAATAACACAGGCATATTAACAAGAACAGGAAAGACTGACAATGTGACATCATAAATTGTAGTTAGATTATGATTAATAGAGTAAATTGTCCACATAACTCATTTATGGATGATAAATATGTACCACTTCCCCTTGAATTTCACACCGTCTCTGAACTCACCCTGTTTAAATCCTAGTTCAAGACCTATCTATTCACCCTGGCCTTCATCACATAATAGAGGACAGTCATACCCATTGCTAATACCGCTTACATGTTATTTCTAGATTTGCATGTTATTACACTTGTTTCTTTGTATTGTTATTTTGTATCTGTATTTTGTGTGTCATTATGTATCATTAGTTATGCACTATGTTTCAATATATTTGTATTTGTATTATGTCCTATTACGTGTTCCCTTCTATTTTGTATTTTACTCTGTTGTTACCTTGTATTACTTTGTATTTTGTTGTGCTTGTAATTCCTTGTATAGCGCTTCGGTTAACCCTGGTTGTTTTTAAACGCTATATAAACAAACGTAGACTTGGCGTGTAATAAATTAATCATCTGTGCCCTCTTGTGGTCAATGCCTTACACTGCTCTTTAATTCCATCCGTGGCGCCACATTTTCCATGGTCACTTGGGTCTTACACCTACCGCTTAGATTGATTCCATAATTTATTATTTAATCACTTTATATGTATAAATACCCCCAGGTGACAAGGAGCTCAGCTGTCAACAAGCAACTAAGTAAAATAATTACATTTCTGGGTATGAGTGTTAACAGAGGGCATAGGATTTCTGGCAGGTAACCAAAAGGTTTTACAGTACCTTACCAATCCCAGTAGCAGATTCCTCGCATGCAATTTGTTTCATAGCTATGGATAAATTTCTGCTATGCATTCCCTGAGGCGGCCAGACATTGGATTCAATACCCTTCTGGCAGTTCTTACAGTCAAGCTGGCTGCTAAAGCATGGTCTACTCTGCTGTTCCTTGAATCCATCCTCCAGAGAGACCAAACCCTACCAATGCAAACGATTTCCTATTGCGACTTTACATGTTTGTATCCAGTTCCCAGGTCCGCAAGAGGGCACTTTAATGTCACTGAAACTCAAAGTGTGAAGTCGTGAAAGTATTTTTGCCTGCCTGCTCACAATTAAATGAACACATTTTTATACATATGCATGCAAACTCGTCTCGACCAGGGCATTTAAAAACATAATGTTAAACTGGTGTCCCTGGGTAATACTATGTTGGATACGCGTGAGCAGTTCTCCTAAGAGCATTTTCTTGACCGGTAACGGTAACAGTACTATTCAGAAATTTGTACTTTAAGTGTACCAGTTTTCTCTGATCTATTAGGGTCATGTGGCAAGTCTATGCAGCCAACTTCCCGGAGTAAAAACCAGGCAGATTTTATAAGAATAATCGAGGCGTACGAAGAACGTTATTTCTTTTTCCATACTACTTATAGAACATTCACTATACTCTCAAATGTAAAGGGCAATGTATTTTTCATTAAATTTGATATTTACATATTCCCTGACGCATTTGAAGACTTGTATTTTCTTCTTTTTCTTTTTGGAAGTAGTAGTCTATGTTTGGAGAAGTACATCAAAAAGACTTTGACCTGTGGTGTAATATAACAGCAATACACCGCCTAGTACATATTGCACCAGAGACATAGACTATAATCACTTAATCACCAAGACAACTGCAAATAGCAGCTCTAAGCTTTTATCGTGAATTGCGTATGAAGTTTGATCCTGGCGTTCGCAAATTGTTCAGCCGGCTTTAGTTGGGAGCACCTTCACAGACAAGAGACAAAAGACTGTAATAGACTTAATTTCAGCTATTTCTTGGTAGACCGCGCGCAACATTTGAAACATTTGGAAGCAGAATTTCCGACTTGCACATTACAGACAAAATAAGAACGAAGTAAATCAGTTATATTTGTTGCACAGCAGCAATCTTATTTATTGTGTAGCCCTGAACTTCACGGTTTATGAACCGATCAATAAATTTTAACGGTCAGACGGAGACGACTTTAAGACGTTATATATTTGTCAATGTGTTGTGCCTGAAATGGAGAAAACAAACACAGCGACGTGGAAAGCATAACACAGTAGTTTTCAATATATTATAAGTAATAACTGAAAACAACAGGTTGTGGTAATAGCGTTGCTAATTTCACCTGTAGCCGAAATCTTTACCACCGAAGTTTCAAGACAAGTAATCAGTTGAGTTGTCGATGTTGGGCTGTTTTAATTACGTCAAAATTCATTTCTAACATTTACTGCATATAACAGTAATATAATTACGTATATAAGCTTGAAATTATGATTTTAAATTTAAGCACATAAATTTTAATACTATCCTAACCCGTATAAAAATATACAATGCAACGAACAGTACCTTGCTGAAGAGAAAGAATACAGCGGTCTGTCGTTTCTGCTTTTAGGGCTTGAGATAGCAGCCAAGCACTTTGAAGCGCTGAGAAACTTATCGAATATATCACAGCCTAGGGACACGCCCAGCTCACACATGATGATCATAATACAGTACATGGCTTCAGGTACAACAGGAACGACTCTTTTCAGTAATAGTAGAAAAACTAACTTATCATTTCCTCTTGAAGATAGTTCTCAGGGCTTTGGTCATTTGATCATGGTGCGGTTTCGAATCTGACGTGAAAACAGAAACTCCGGATATATGCAACTCTGGAACAGTCATGTGATGTAAGTTTTGCGCATCTAATAATTATGGAGAGATAACCAGAGGATACCGCGTGTCATGCATGTCCACACACCACTGTGTCAGACCCGTGACTCAAAACGGTTGTATCTCCACCCCACATCACCACTGAATGACTGCTCAGGCGGTCTTACCTCTCGAGAAACAAGGACGTAACCCAATAAGCAAATAACTAACCACGTTTTTCACAGACACAAGACACACGTTAGACTCGTTGGTTAATCAGTTGCAAACGTTTGTATGTTTTTACATTTCGCCATGACATAAAGTCCACGAAACACGATAACAAAAACAATATGATATTTGCTATTTGTCTTACAACATTTACTTATTTGTCTTACAATAGGCTTAATTTAAAATGTTGATACTGCAGTCTGAAAAATGTTCTTTAGAACGCACGAAATTGTAACTGTATTGATTTTACAGAACTTGGGAAACTGTCAAACCCCTGTCTTAGGTAATACGTAATGAATTCTCATCAGACCGGTATCTGCTCCTCTAATCTGTTGGGAAAGACAGTGAATTTAGATTAAAGCAGAGAACCCTAATAAACCGAAATCGCCGGGCTGCGGTGTCAAAAATATACCAAGTTAAAATCTCCAAATACCGTGTACCCTATATTGTGCTTCCCACTGAGCCGGTCCTGACCAGTTTGGTGCACTAGGGAGGATTTTAGCTGGTGCCCCTTACATCACAGCCAATTCTACCACCAATCCCAGTATTCACACCCAGTGGTGCCCTATGGGTGGACGACGCCCCTAGCATGTGGTTATACGGCCTTTGCCCAGGGCAGGCTCTTTAAAAATCTTATCACATTATATAGTCCAATCCATCACCTTCTGTATTTCAATCCATCAATCAAGAAGTATATTTCTAAAAACATTTGAAGTATGAACTATGAAAGATTGAAAATGTTAATACGTGTCAAGAATTAGCTGTTAAAGCGCTACACTGCGCACTTCATTTTTAAACCCACAGATAATAGTTAAGATGTATGACGTACAACGCAAACATATGGAGGGTTTCAATTTACAGTTTCAGCCCTACCCATTACGTTCAGGACCCAGGACAGCGCTGTAAATGTCATCCCCAGTGTAAAATATAATTTAATCCAACCACCAATGTCTGTTACACTGTTAGTGATGACTCAGTATTAACCGTTATAGTCACCACCTTATTGCTGTAATTTCAGCACAAAATAGGGAAAATGGTAAGTGTAAAAACACGACTACCGTTTTATTACCGATCATTTTAACCTTAACTCATACGTACAATACTTCACTTGTAAAATAATTTGCATATATGTAATGTGAAATTATTGGGGTAATTTCTTAGTTTTGATTTTTATAAGTCAAAACTTAATTGCCAATACATACACATGCATGACTATTTTATTGTTAAAGCACCTCTTAATTAACAATAACAAATTACATAATTTCGATTGGCTGCATCATCAGCACCCACACACGCGCTAGTAATCATAATTTGATCTCGACAGCTTCTGGACCTTCAGTAGAGCTTTAGCGTTCCACTGCCTGTGCGCATGTGTCTTTCTAGACGTATTTACAAGATTCTTCGAACACACTGGATAAGAACCTGACCGAGGCGTGAGCAGGAGCTTTCGCTAGCACGGATGGGGTTCGACTTGTGATCTGTATATACAAGCTAATTAAAATTTGAGATGTATGTTGCATACTACAGTCACTAAGAAGAATTAATACACTGTCGACTACGACCCGGAGCGACGTCCAGGACAGAGAAAAACTTAGGCGAAGGTTGTAAATGACCTCGGACAAATATTTTAAAAGGAAATTTAGAATCCGTGAAGTTTCGATATGATTTCAACCGCTACCAGAGAAAATGTTAAAATGGGCTTGAGTAACTGGTTTGGCCAGAACTTGCAAAATTACTTATTGTTTTTCAGATTACTGTAATTCATCATGAGCATGTTTCTGTTTACCACATATACACATGAAGCTCGGTGTCTCTGTGTCTTGTCTTGTTTATAGACTGAGAGCGCTCACTGTCTTTCTCAACCGAGATATGTAAAAAGCAGCGTCGATGATGTTCGCATGTCTATCAGACTAGGGTCCCAACATCTGGCCAGTAACCAGGATGAATAACTGGGTAAACAATTCTAACTGTTCGTTTAACAGCACTGCAGACGAGAACGGAACCTACTGGCAGACTGAGTATCCCGTCAACCTTTTTTCGATACCCATCTTAACGGGGATAACGATCGCCTGTTCTCTGCTTTTTCTAATTGGTGTTACTGGGAACGTGATGACAATACTAGTGGTCACCCGGTATAAGGACATGAGGACGACAACTAATTTGTATTTATCCAGCATGGCTCTCTCGGACCTCTTGATCTTCATCTGCATGCCGCTAGACCTGTACCGTATCTGGCGGTATAGACCGTGGAATTTTGGAGACTTACTTTGCAAACTGTTTCAGTTTGTAAGCGAGAGTTGCACTTACTCTACAATACTCAACATCACCGCTCTGAGCGTGGAGCGCTACTTTGCCATCTGTTTTCCTCTCAGGGCTAAAGTTCTGGTCACGAAAGGCAGGGTACGAGGTACTATTCTGGTTCTATGGACTGTCGCGCTTTTCAGCGCCGGACCCATATTCGTATTGGTTGGCGTGGAACATGAAAACGGAACCAACTCTTGGGAAACAAATGAATGCAAGGCGACGGAGTACGCCATCAGGTCGGGACTCTTGACCATTATGGTCTGGGTCTCCAGTGTGTTTTTCTTCCTTCCCGTCTTTTGCCTGACCGTTCTCTACAGTCTCATTGGAAGGAAGCTATGGAAGAGGAAGCGGGAAACAGTACGGCCAAACATCGCCAGTCGAGACAAGAACAATAAACAAACAGTAAAAATGTTGGGTGAGTACTAATGACAACTTATATTTACGCAGAGCTGTTGTGGTTAATTCACTACGTCGTATGTCACATATTCTTCCACATATCAATTTCATTCTACATTAACACGAACAAATCTTCAAAAATTCGTGGTAGTTTAATATTAAAGGTGTTTTAGTATAGTCGCTTCCAGTTTCGTAAACGTCAATCTTTTATGGGAAATTTAACTAGTAAAATGATAAATTAGTAGATGTCACTACACTTATAATTGAGAAGTTCGTTTTACATCGCCACGAAGCACGCAGGCTGTGCCTAGGTAGAATAAAGAGCACCCGTCACTGTGCCGACAGTGGCACGCGCTTTGCGCGCGCATTGTGGTGATGCGCTGTACACTGACATGATGGGCGCGATGACAGCAGTACTGCAGTGAGATACGGAGCACGTCGCGTGAAGGGCACAGAGTACTCAAGACACGATACCAATTCCGATGGGAGTTGCAAATAATGAAATATGATTCATTATGACTGGTTTGTGACACTGAATATTCTATACAAATAACACGGAGAGTACACAGCATTTAGGTTGATGTCTGCTGAAATGACGAGGGCGCAGCAATTTAATTGATAGGTTTGGATAGGCTTTTCACCATACAAACTAACCCCAACTATAAATGGTGATGCTTACATTTGTCATATTAAAAGTCATACAACTTCATATGGCATTTTTCATTTTAATGACCACTTAAAATGGATCAGGAGGTACTGCCAAACTTAAAATCTCTACAGTAACTCTTATTAATAATACTTAACAACCTTGTTTTGAAGATACACTCCTGTGAGTTTCAGCACTTATGTCTTTTCAAACTTCATGTTCAGCAGCTCTTTAAATATTTTACTTCTCCTAACAAGAGCATAGATTTGGTTTCAACTTTGGTAGGGGCCAAATCAGCCCTTACCCCCCACCTCTTGAAACACACGAGGGACAGTTCAGTACTGGGCCAGCACTGGTAGCAATGTGTCTCCAATTTCTATTCCTAAACCTATGCCCTACTGTTCAAAAGACATTTGAATATAATTAAACATTTTAAATATTTATTTGAACTGTTAATTTTTAATGGGGTTGAAAACAGGACATGTTCTTAACCCCTTTGCAAAATGTTTTTATCATTTTCCAGTTTTATGGTAAATATGTAATTTCACAGTGACAAAACATGAGAAGGGAGCAAAATCCCAGTTTTTAAAACATGCGAGAGAGCAGGCCTGTCACCCCTATAAGAACACCTATGCCTGTTATTTAAATTGAACTTGAATGGTTCTTTTTAACGTGTGTACACCAGCTGTCTGTACACTCCAGCCTTGTTTTTCAAAGCTGCCTTTGGGAAGAAGCTTTCATTGTCTTGTTCAAGACTGGGAGCTTCAGAAGCCAGTCTAGCTGCACTGCTATTCTTGGTGGATGGGGACACCACGACATCTGATCAGGACAGGGCTGATTTACTTTTCCGCTGATGACAACTGCTTGTTTACTGTGACCTTCTGTGATTCAGCTGTAATACAAGAGATGGGCGAAAATAGTAGCAGCAATTACATATACTCCACTTAACAACGGAAATGGCCGCAGCAAAAATAATTAAGTACCACAATTAAAATGTAGCAATCATAAAGCATACCTGATCTAGGATTTTTCCCTTGTAAAATAACATCAGTAATTATGTCCTTTTTTGTCTTGACATGGTTACATACTGAGGCTGTTCTGGAGATGCAGAGAATTGGAGAATTGGAGAGTTCTCACTACTTTCAGAAAATTATTTTTTTACATGAATATTAAATACATTCACAACCCTTCCCACCCTCCAAGCACCTTTTGAGACAGTTCCTGCACTCATGGTTACATTTCAAAGTTGATGTCATAGTAACAGAAATTACACAAAGCAGCACCTTTAGCTGGGAGGTAATGTAGATATATACACGTGGCAGCTACAGCACATGGTCTTTAAGAAAAGAGCAGTTTGTCATTTCATGTCTATGAGCACGTGCCAAGCCCTGCATTCCAGCTTGCTTGTGATGAGCTCACCTCAAAGAATGCAATCAGAACATGCTGTGGTCAGCAATGAATCACAGCTGGAGTGAAATCAGTCTCCCCCCCATTCTCCTGTCCTTGCAGCTGTTGTTGTGTTTGCCTTTGTACTCTGCTGGCTCCCTTTCCACGTGGGACGCTACCTGACCTCCAAGTCGTCTGAGGCCGGCTCGCCCTTTATGTCTTTGATCAGTGAGTACTGCAACCTGGTGTCGTTCGTACTCTTCTACCTCAGCGCCGCCATTAACCCCATCCTGTACAACACCATGTCCAAGAAGTACAGGGCTGCAGCCTGCAAGCTGCTGGGGGTGAAGCAGGCCCCACGCAGGATGGCATCTACTGTTAAAGGCGAGAGCTCCCCCTGCTGGACGGAGTCCAGTGTGAGTATGTGACTGACAGACGCTTTTCCCTCCAGCAGACAGACATTCAGAGTGGGGACTGTTGTGTTATAAAACCTCTGTAATTCATCCATCCAGTTCAGCCACATGTGCTAGCAGTGGCCACTGGGGAAAAACAGTGACTGAATGGCATGCGCTTTGAACTGCTGTGTCTCATGGCCCTATCGACGTAATCACGGTCCAGTCACGTTCAAAGAATGGCACTGCAGTTTAGGAAGAACAGGCCGCATGGATGGACCTGCACACATTGATTTTGATACGCCAAGGTTACTAATTTGATAAGAGTTAACGTAAACCATTATTAGCGTTTTTTGAGAATCATGTGCTGTGCACCATAGTTTTATACGTGTGCCTGATTCTTTCTGATTGTGAGCGTGGGTCTGGAAAGTTTACCTCACAGGTTTACCTCAAGGTAGAATCTGTTGATTCCAACAGATTTTAAACTTTTGTATCAAAAGTTTCTTTCTTTGGGAATTGTATTAGATGTGTGAAAGTCGCCAGATGTATATGTATATGTAAAGGTAACTACCAAAATGAAAGATCACACTGGAAATGTGGTTTTAGCATCACATGTTTCCTGTTCAAACTCTTTACACTGTGTATGGAACACCCAGATGACCTGCATGCATGTCAAGACTGAACAACACTACTAGCAAAAGACATACCTTCCATGAAACTAAACTAATAAACTATTTAAAGGTTTAATCATAAAATATTATTTATTATCTATTTATTTTTTATAGTCATTATACCTATTTTCAGAATAAAAAGTAACACGACAAGCAAAATCATAATTTATGGAGAGAAAAAAAAAAAACGTTTTTCACACTTCGGTGTAGTTTTGCTTACCAGTTATCAGCAGTGACTTAAACCCAGCGTCAGTGAGGATGCACAGTGCTGGTAATGCACTGTCACTGAAGCGAATCCACAACACATTTCCTGCACAGATTGGTTTTCACAGGAATCTAGATGGTTTTGGAAATTTTCAGTCAGAACAAAACATTTTTGTATATAATGAGGAAAACTTGGGCATAAGATCTCTTTAATAATGGCAATACTTCAAAGTGATCTATGGGAAAAAAAAAACAGACAAACTGCCAATGAGTGCTTCATACACTGCACAGTTACAGCTAGTTTTCATGCACAATCAGAGTGACATAAAAACAGCTACCATTACAGAAAGGTGGCTTGCAGAAATATCAGACAGTTCTGGTGGGAGTTTGGGCTTATTAATTATAAACTTGTAATCACAAAACTTGCAAATATTTGCAATCCCAAACACAATGATTTTAAAAAGGTTGCTTAATTAACAAGTAAAGCCATTACTTTTTAATTACGTCTGTGATGAGGACATACAGGGTGTGGACAAACTATCAACGCATGAAAAAGCTGCAAAGGATGAGGTACACCATGAAGAGTCACAGCAGTGCGTCAGCGATTAGAAAGGTCTGATAATTAGTACTTGGATACAAGTTTTCAGATCAAAGTGAGAGCACTCAAGAGGTCCAACAAGGCCAAATAATTGATGCCAGAATAGCAGGGACTGTATTCTTCAAAATGACTTTGCAGTATATACCAGACATGGATAAAGGGCACCAGCAAGGACTAACTGTGGCTCTCAGTTTAAGATCACTGACAGACAGTTAACAGGTAGCATGACCTGAGCATGTCAGACCTGTGTTGTATGGCAGACCTGTCTTACAGAAAACACCTTATACCTAAGGTAAACACACACAAAGGTACACAACATGGTGGAAGGAACAAAACACAGTTGTGGGATCAATGAGAGAAAGCCTTGTTGTCTAACAAGTCATCTCTTGCCCCCTTAATTACATCTCAGAGAGGGTTTACATCTGAAGAAAGGATTACTTCAACTTTCAAAGTGGTTTCCAACTGTTCCAAAACTATTTTACTGGCCATTTTGAAGATCAGGCGCACTCTGTGGTGTAAATACTGACATGAATGATAACGTCCCCAAATGCACTGCTGAACAAATTCAAAAGTGGTTTCATGAACATCGAGTGGTGAATGAAGTCGTGTCTTTCATGTCTTCCTAGGTCACCAAATGTAATCATCATTGAGCTACTATGGGACGTTCTGGAATGCAGAACACAATGTTGATTTTCACTTCCCTAATTCCTATAAGAACAAGAAGCTTTTTAAATTGGACAACATCCCATTAAATATAGTTCAGGACTTTTATATTAGCATCCCTAGAAGTACTGAAGGTGTTCTGAAGGCAATGGATGGCTACACTCCTTATTAGGATCACAATATTAACACACTATTAGATGTTCCTATAACTTTATCTACACCTTGTATAAGTCATGAGGAATGTTTTAGTCTAAACTGGGAAAAGTTACATAACCATTTTGCCTTTTAAAGTTGAAAGACTGCCTTAAATAAAGACAGATTTGATAGGACAAATTAGCACTGTGGATATTGCAACACTATTTTTGTACCATGTTGCAAAACATTAAATTTGCCTTTGATGGTGTATCCACCCATACTGGGTACTCTTCATTTTAATTCATATTTGCTGTATATGATTAAATATTTTATGTCAGTTAACTGAAGACATGCATTAAATCGATGGAAGCACTGAGAAGATAAAACAGGCATATCCAGGCTGCAGGGCGTTTATAAGTGCGCTGTAAAGATTACCATACAATGTCCCATTACTTATTTTGTAAATAATGGTAACAAATAGTATTTTGTTCTTTCTGTGTTACGGAGACAAACACTGATTTGCCTTACAACACAGAACCTAGCACGTTACATTTTAAAATTTTAACTGCGCAAGTTTGCAAAGCTTACATTTTGCTCCAAAGTGAAATAGTTTCATGTTTGGCAGTTCTGCTTGCCTGATACCTTTTTCAGCAACTTTACTCCTCGTTTTTGACAGGAATAAACGTTGTGATAATTCCTCCCAAGTAGAAATCCACATAAACAGGGGTTCTGTATCTGTATGTACATAGTTATGTTTTCTTAATTGTATCATTTGTGTTTGTAATGTGCTAAAATGCTGACACAATAAAAAACCCCTTGGCTGTAGTACCATTTTGTCCATCTTGTTTATTATTTTAAATTAATCCCTTATTAGTCTGACAATGGAGAAATTTGTTCTATGCATTTAACCCATCTCCTGAGGGGAGCAGTGGACAGCCATAATTTAGTGGCCGGGGAGCTAGCACGAAGTGTATTGCTGAGGGACAAAGGTGGAATTTGACATGGGAGACATCCGCATCCCAGTCTGATGTTCTACCCATTGACCTTTAACAGGGCACCAGCCCATTGCAGGGCAGACACAGCACACTGAAATAATTAATGTCCCAAACCAAACTGCATACATGCTCTGCAGGGAGCCAGATTTCAGCCCACAACCCTGTATAAGGCAACAATGAACCACTTTGCTGCCCACACAAGCATCACACAGTGACCTGTAAAACTATACCTCATTTGCTCTACACCATTTTTTAAACTGGAGAACCATGTTTAAAGTGCTGTGTCAAAAAAGGCAGCACTGGAAGCTTGTCCCCCCTTTAGTGACCTTGATGAAACCATTAGAAAAATCCAACACATGTTGAAACACTCATCATTTTCAATTCCTTCACTGAAAACCATGCATCATTCAGCTAATGAATGCAAATATTCCAGCTGTTGCTGTAGATTTACAGTGAATTACACATCAGCTCCCTAGCCAATAAACAGCTCCTCAACCCCACCAGTCTACTTTTATTCTTCCATGCTTTTTGGTTGTACCTATAATCATTCAGCACTGTCATATCTTTTCTCTTTGGGTATGTACAGTTGGCAGCCACTGCAGGTATGGAACCGAGGGTAAGTTCATGACTGAGATCCACCTATGGATTTTGTGTGTAACTGCACATGGAAAAATAATTCCTAAATGCATTGCTTGACACTCTGGTTACATGCGTCATCACTCATCAACGTAGTTTATAGTTTTACAATACTGTTGAATGTTTGACCATCTCTCTCACTTTTGAGAAGATGCCAATTTGAGTTTTACCAGTCAGTTTTCCTGCAATAAAATTTAGTGGATGACGCCTGTGTTTACACTTGACCAAACAGCACATTTTCAGTGACAGTACAGCACGCCTTCGTAGCTCCAAAAGATGTTGAACAATTGCTCTCGGGTGTGATGTAACTCCATGTGCTCAATCATTATTTATCCTAGAATACACAGACATATCCCAATGTAAAGAGCTTGTAACATTTTAAAATGGATATGGATTTGTTTCTGAAAAAAATCGAAGATTTGTGTGTATGTATTCAGTATAAAAATGACCTTTCATTTTTACATTTGCTACTCTCGCCACACAGAAGAGTTACTGCAATCCATGACAAAAACTCTTTCCTGGGCTTTAATTACGTCGGCCAGTAAAAGTACTGTAATTCTCATAGTGACTGAGGATCAGCAGCAGCGAGACTGCTGACAACAAAGGGTTATCGACTGCAATTTATTGTTTGGAAATTAGAGGTATAACAAATGAATGTTTTCCCTAAACAATGGTGCACCAGAATGAGGCAGTCAACTTGTCTCCTCGACTAGGGCACACTGAATAGCACAAAAACATTGATTTATCGGTATTGTCTTTTTTTTTATTATTATCCTGTTACAATAATAAGTTAAAAAATTTAGTTTTAAACTAGCCAAATTGGGATTTACCCTCAAAAAAAAATTTAATTTACAAATGGTATGGGGACAAAGTGTGACCAATTGTACCCACACTCACCATGAGCTGTTTCGGGCAAGGGATTTTCATTCAGACCCATCAGTGTGTTATTTCTTGGCGTTTATATTAAAGTCATACTAGGTTAGGTTCCTGTCATTTGGATTATAGCAAAAGAGAAACAGTTACTCGTGCATCTTATCCTACAGAGAGCATGTGTCGACCGGGGGCTGAAATCTCATTTCACTATCGGTGGAGGACAATAAATACAAAAATTTTCCATGGGTAATTGTTGAGGGGGACGCAATTTACAGTGACATACAGGGGGAACAACTCTTTGGAGGGGGGGGACATGCCCCCCCCCCCGCAAGGATTTCTGCCTATGACGTCGTCCTTTCATTGATCATACACAATATGTTCACTTTACCTCGTTTACAACCCCAGCCAAAAGTGTTGTGTTAACGTGTTCAAAACCCAACGCAATGTCAGAAAAAATTAAACATTTATTGGGCATAAATATATTACATATACGCTACAGATACAGTTTAGTCTTACATACATAGGGTAGTATTTGCAAAATCTATACATTAAAATTGATATGGCAGTTTCTTTAATATAATGCATATGAAATTGTCTAAAATTTACAATACAAGATGAAACGTATGATTTTTTTCTTTTCAAATCTTAAATCATGAAAAGCTCGGAATGTTTTTTTTTTTTCCTAACTGTGAGGTAAAAGTATGCATTTATCTTAGACTTAAAATATTTAATGTTGGCGTATCTATACATTTATCTGGGTTTATTTCTGGTGCTGTACTGACCAAAAGGGAATCTACTGTATAAGCAAACTAAAAACGTAAAAAAAAAATAAAAACAACAAAAAGTCCTAGTTTGGTCAGACAATGGTTTAGCTCTTTTAAAAAATAGATTTTTCTGGCACACCCCAAAAATCTGAAAACTCACCTTAAAATATTTTGGGGTTTGCCTAGCTCACATGAATCTAGTCCCTTACTTTTACACATATGCTGAGCGATCATCAGTCAAGGAGAAACGCATTCACAAGGTGCAGACACCTGTGTAAGACCACTTCACCTGCAAGGGCATACTGAATAGCCTCCTTAAAAAAACATCCAACACAAAAGGATCACTTTCTTAAGAATGAATAAAGTTGCTTAATCAGCCATTACAGTTTAATCATGATACATTTTATAAAGACTAATGTTTCGCTTTAAAAAGTGCTTCATTTTTGTTAGTTGTATTTTTAACATACTAAATCTATATATCTATCCATATATATATTTTATTATCAAAATACTGGATATGTTCACTATTGCGCTATGACATATTGGAAAAAAAAATCATTTATCCCAAAACATTGATTGTTTTTTTACTTTTCAGTGTGAAATCATTTTTAAAGTTTGATTTCAAAAGGGTTATACAATGAAATGGCACGTTTTATCTTACAGGAAAAAAAAAAATAAAAAAAGCTAATGGTTCCTCTTCAGGTTTGTGATGCTGTTGCATCACAAGGGACCTGTCACATGACCCTTTAAATAAACAACATAAAGTAAATTGGACTATCCATTGCTTTGGCAAACAATACAAGATACAAGCTTTATAACACTATTTAGCAACTGTCAAATGTAGTTAAACACATCCCAATACAGAAACCATTATTCTGGCTAAATGGGTGCTACATTTCCCTAGGCAAAAAAAAAAAAACAAAACAACAGGCTGCAGATCAGCACTTGGTTTGAAAAGAGATGAATAGGCTTTTTGGCTACATGTTAAAAAAAAAAAAAACTGCACAAATATTGATAAGATTTTCCTGAACTACATGTTCCCATTGCCTGAAGAAATTAAAGGCTATTACTGATACATAGGAATGCTGGCCTGTAATTATAAATCTAAAATACATCAATACACAAACAGAAAAATAACATGCTACAAGAAAAGAAATTAGTACATAACTACACTTGTCTCAATTTTTAAAAAATAAATAAATGAAGATTGCACTGTAATTGGCATTTAAAGTACTGAATGCAATATATAGTATAAATAAACCTATAAAAGAATGATACCTTACTTTCCCATTAACTTTGGCAAAGGTATTTTGAGCAAGTAAACCATTTTTGCTTATGGAATAATAGAGCAAGGCAGAGCTCAGACACGGAGTCAGACAAAGCTGGACAGACAAAATCAAAGGAGGAGAAAGGACAAAGGTCACCATGGAGGCAACGGCATAATAAGAATCATGACCTAAAATGTAGTGTTTGCGGTATCCGCTAAGAAATGTTTCTCTTCATCTCTCGAAGGTCAGTTTCCCTGAGGTACATTAGAGGCTGTCAGTCATGGAGGGGAAGGGCTGGTTGACAGCTAACCCCCCCTTCCCAACCCCCCTGACCATCCAACGCAAAAAAATTCAAAAAGATCTGCGGGTGTAACTTTCGAGAAACTCTTTGGATTTGTGGAATTTGCTGGTTTGTACCTTTCCTTGGCTGACGAGAATCGTAGATAACATCCCATTTGTGTTTGCGGATGTTTTTTTTTTTTTTTTTTAGGGCTCTTAGTGTATGGACAAAAAGAGGAACTTGCCTCTGCTCTGGCAACCACCATGATGCCAAGCCAATAATAAAGCACCTTATGAAATCGGAATCATTATATCTAACAGGGAGACAGGAAAAGAGATTTAAAACATAAAAAGACCAGGCGCGGATCTAAGGGTCCGTGGCAGGAACGAGTCCAGGATTCATTCGCAGGGCGACCGCTGACGACGTTTCGCTGTTAAGCAGTGGCGTGTCCAGCCTCTTATCAGCAGAGATGACCTCCCCGCAGCAGGCTTCTCCCTGCCCCGCACACGTCATATGTGTACAAGGCGTCAGGGTAGAAGCATAGGTGGGAAACGGGACATGTTAAGGAGCAACTCAGAAAACAGCAGGGAGGATTGGCTTCAGAAAGGACCAGAAAAACATGTCCAGCCAATCACAAAGTAAGAGCCTTCACCACAAGGCCGGCTCTGCCCACTGCAGTACTCCCACTGTCCACTGGGGACCACAGGATTCAACCAACTCAAGACATCCTATTTGCCAATCCGCCTGTGTGGACTACTGACCACAGATTATATAAGCACCATTGTACGCTCATCCTTAATTTGAGATTTTTACTTCAGAACCAATGTCACTTATATTATATCACCTCTATAGAATTTATATATTTTGAGACACATGTATATATTAGATAACTGGTTTCTTTTGCTTAAAAAAATAACACGATAGCAGCATCACTTACACCACCCACTGGCATCTTTATGCTGGTGGCGTCCATTTGCTGAACAGAGGAAAACGTGACATTTGAGTTGGCTTCTTCTGAGCCCTGATATTCATCATTAAAATGTAGTACCTCCAAATAACGAAGAAAAAAAACTAAAAAAAAAAAAAAAAAAAACATGAAGGCATTGGACGACCTCTTTGCACGTGTTATTTTTGACAACTAAGTCACAGGACAACAATCAGTAACAAATCAAAGCTTTGATGTCAGCAAAGAGCTGCAAAAAAAGTGAATTCATTTAAAACGTCTGAAGTAAGGCATCGATGTAAAGTAAAATACAGTTTTTGTCTTAGTCATACACATTTAAAAACAATACAAAAACATGCACGTCTGCAACTGTGCTCCCCCTGCTTCCAGGGTGGTTAATCGGTTTGCTTTCCTGAACAAGGCGTGGAACAGAGCTAGAGCAACCGCTGCGTGTAATCTATAAAATACAGTGAAAAAAGAGACCTTGATATGCAAGAAGGACAGACAGACAGACACAGAAATGGAAAAAAGAAAGCCTCAACGCTTTCTTGGACTACAACACGTGGCCTTAAAAATACACCTCAAGTTTTCTGTTATGATTTTTTTTTTTTTAATCTTTGTTACACTCTGCCTGTTGCAAGCTCTCCTCTACCGTCACTTCATAAAGAAGTACTGCAGGATGAAGGCAATTAGGATGGAGAAGCTGGCGAACACCAGGACGATTAGCGCGGCAAACCGTTCATCTGAGGAGATGAGGCCAGAGGCCTTGGTGGTGTGGGCCTCCCCAGAGGTCGTGGTCTCACAGCGCCGCGGCGTGAGCAGAGAGGGGGGGCTGGGCGGGCCGTGCACTTCCTGTCCGCTGACCTGGCAGTGGCGGCACACGCACACGCGGAAGCGGTAGTCCGTGTTGGCCTGCAAGCTGGAATACTGGAATACGTTCTCTTCTCCCTTAAACACCTGTGGGGTGGGAGGCAAGGACAGAAATAGTATATTTTCAATATGCTCCTCACCTCACCAGCCCAAAAGTTAAATTCACCATCAAGAGTGACCGTCTGTAAGAAGTGTTTGTCCAATTAAACATTTTAGAGTGTAAGACAACTTGAGGAACGCTTTAAATTTTTACACGTTAGTGACAAAACACACTCAAATATCAAAACTTTATTTCACAATTACCAGGTACAGCATTTTCCAAGTGACAGAGCATTCTGTTAATGGCCAACCTTCAAAGATTGTCAAAGACAGAGGTCGGTCAATTCTAATCACAGGTAAATCTGAACGGCTGAATAAATGTATTTACTATAACCAACCATATTTCCAATGAAATAGTTGCTTTGTGATCCAAGCTGCCTGTAGTTTAGCTCAGTACCTCTTCATGATAACCGACCAACCGTGTGGTTAAAGCAGCATATGCTTAGCAAAGTAAAGGGGAGAGCTGGACCCCGTACCTCGCACCCAAGCAATGACTCACCTGTGTGCCATTTACGTTCTGTTCAACCAAACACAAATCCAAACAAGTGAAAACAAAACAGCAAAAAACCTGATTTTTAGGGTTAAAAAATTGCAACTATAAAAGTAACAGTTGAAATTTTTCTTTCCCATCTGCTGAGAAATCACACTACAGCGTTCTGGTGAGAGGACAGACTCTTCAGCCTTCACAACACAACTAATGTGTCTGTATTACAACCAGATTTACAGAAGTACACATAAACCATGCTAACAAATACAGTAAAACTACACAGATG
The DNA here is from genome assembly GCA_025773905.1 of Chitala chitala. NCBI lineage: Eukaryota > Metazoa > Chordata > Actinopteri > Osteoglossiformes > Notopteridae > Chitala > Chitala chitala. The sequence continues at coordinate 2,391,256 of JABJVR010000037.1, read as the reverse complement.
GATGTACAAATGCTTATTTTTTCGACATAACTGAAGAAAAGTTTTTGGGGCAACTTCAAACTTTAGATACTATAACACCTAATGTGAAAATGTATTTCAAGATACAAGCTTTTCATATTTTTGCAAAGCTCTGCTTTTTTCCCCCCCCCACTTCTGCTTGCAGCAATGCTTATCTACTCTGGGTGGAACTAAAGACTGGCTAAAGTAACACCACATCTGACTGGACAGCAGGGAAAAACTGCCCGATGAGAACCAGTATCCTCCACTGACAGTCATTATACTCACTGACAGAAGTTCCCTTGTAGTAGGCCACCCAACTCCAGCACTGTACCATGGAGAAGATCTGAAGCCCAGGTCAGTGTACACAAGTAGGAGGAGAAAACATGACTGAGTCTCGCGCTCCTCAGGGGTTAACACGCCTGCCACACAAGTCACACAATCCCATGCTTTCCATACACTGCCATGGGATTTTTCGCTACACAAAGGCAGCAAAACAGTCCTTTAATTTTAAGGTAGCATTTAACACACAATACATACCTACAGACTGATATTCACCCCCCAATTTTTCCCAGTTTAACACAGTTTCTATGCAGCAGTAAAACCACATAACACCAGCTACTGCTTCACCAACTTAAACACTACACCCTTACCCTGGTGGCCTTCTACATCCCTTAATTTAAATTCCATACAAGTTGTGTACACTTTCAAAGCCCGTTGGCAAATAAATAAAAACACTACAATCCTGGTAGTACATTTACATATAAATCATACTAAAGAACATTCTACAACTTTTATTTTTTCTGACATGCATACACTCAGATGCAAATGACCTACTATGGGTTTGTACATGCCTCAAGCATCAGGCCAACAAGCTGTGTACAAAGTATACTGTGGAAGAAAGAAAAAAAAAAAAAAAAAGACTTGGTTTTTTGAGCACGATCCATTTCTTGTTCTTTGGACGCCGAGGTGATGGTTAGCACCCCCATCCAGCCCAAAAACTTCGGGGCCCATTACTGTGATGACAAAAATGATAAAACCAGTTGTCAGACTGCTTCGTTGATGCCACGTCAAACAGCCTGAATCAAGTCTCTTGTTTTGCAGATTCAGTTGGACTGGATGTGCCAGGTGAGAACAACGGAAAAGGAAGAAATGCTGCATTATGCAATTTAGAAAGTTAAATTCACAGAGTACCACAGAGATCAAAACTGAAATGGCTGCTGATTACTACCACCCACAGCTAAAAGTCAGCACGTCTAGGACAGCAGCTGCTGATAACCACCAGGCCAAAAAAGCTAACGTCTCCAACGTGGCTATTTGCAATAAACACCAGAGCCGAAACTCCACGGAAAAGCTGTTAATAATAAGTAGCGGTGGCTCTGGGGGTTATGAATCTGGCATCAATAAGAGGTTTGCAGAATTTGAGCTGATGGCCTCCTTTGTTTGAAAGATCACAGCAGTGACGACACAAGAGAGTTTAATGCTAATTATGGAGAATTGTTCCTAGATTACAGCTGCCTTGACAACACTTATCAAATGTGTCGTCTACAAGAGATGGGGTGAAGACGTTCAAATGCTCTAGACAATAAAAATCTTCCTGTGTGTGGCAAAAAGAAAGGCTCACAAAATTTCAGCTGTCAGAAGCCCTCTTATAACTAATAATGAACAAAGCCACGCAACTTCCATTTGGACATAATATCTGAACTCAGAGTTGCACATTTTCAGTTTCAGCTCTGATTTGAGCAGCTGTATAAAGTTCAGACCGCTTCATTTCCAAGTGCTGTTACATTACTGCCTTTCATCATTACAGCTGCTGCACTATACACGCAAACTGAGATATATGGCTTCAGCTGCACTTAAAGAGTCATATTTTATGAAGGACATTTATTTTCTCTACACTTATTCGTTCGCATATTATTTATCGATTGGTTATAGTTCATTTGAGACAGTAGGACACCGTGACATTTTCACCACGGCACCTTTTCTGTAGTGGATAAGAAACTGGCCTGTTAAGCAAAATGCTGAAAGTGTCATACAAGCATAGCAATGTCTCCCCCAGCAGAGGTGAGCACCCCCTCCCCCTTAACAGCATCTGACTAAGTGCCCTGTGTTAGGAAGACACCCCATCCTGGGGGGGACCCTGCTTTGTGCAGTGCATAATGTAAAATAAGCAACCACTGGCAAACATAACGTGGACATTAGCTTTAAAATTTGTAATATTTCAATGTTACAATAGTTTTACTGTTTATAAGTTATTTGCCTTATGTTATGCCATTTAGAGAATATGGACGATGGGCATATCGTCCCAAAATCATCACACCATTAATATTTTGAAATCTTTATATTTCTTCATTAATCCCCCCCCCCCGCCGTGTAACTGTACTAGTGTGATTTTTACAAATGAGGAGGCAAAAAATGGAAAAAAGAAAAAACCTGCTTAATTTACCTGTATTGACAGCAGAAAGGTGCTAACAGCAGCAGTCTCTCTGAATGAGCTCAGTCTCTGTTCACAATAACGGAAAGGAAGCCATCAATATGCCCTAAAACGAGCCAGGCAGGGAGAAGTAAAACCTGACAAAGCTGCTCACTGTTACAACAGTGAGGGCTCACACGGTTATGGCTGTCAATCAGTCCCTGCTGTAATAATCCACCGCCACACAACTATGTCTGCAGTCCCGGCTGCCTCTTTCTTACAGGGGATGTAATCAAATCAAATGCTCATTTAAGTAGAAAAATAAAGTTAATAGCAGCAGGCAGTTCTCAAGTCACAACTCAAGACCGCTACTAACATAGCTGCACTGCTGGACAAGCTCAGGATGAAGCTCTGATACCCCTTCCCCCATCAGGGAGATGAAAGTGGGCTGGAACATGACATTAAGAGAGGAAAAAACCACCACACGCCCACAACTCCACACTGGGAGGTGTGGAATCGATCTGTCAGTCTCCTGCCCAGACTCTTGAGGTCTTTTCAAATATCCCTACCAGTACTATTGATTTGACACACTAATGGAAGAGTGAAAAGTTGCAGTGCTTTGATCTGTTATTTTCCTTTCCTCCTGTTAAACATTCAGTTATGGAGGAAAATCTTCCTCCGGTGCACGTTATGCTTTTTGCTTATTGACAGATTTAGCTCCTTCTGTGCGATAGTGGCCAGTGTGAGAGCACCAAACTGATGCATGCTCACCTGCTTGTACTCAGACTCTCTGCCAACCAGAACCTGCAGGATGTAGCTGATCGGGTCTCCTCTCATGGGAGGTACCACCTCCCACATCACCTCGCACGCGTTTCCGTCCAGCTGGACCACCCTGGGAGCTGTCGGAGGAGAATGGAGCACATGTGAGAAAACTAAGCAATCGCGATAGAAATAACAGTGAGGAAAAGGCAGGGATTAAGGACAATGTGGACAATGAAATGCAAATGAGGAAGGAGGGGCTTAAGGCTGAGTGACATGCCTGTTCTCAGAGAGCTGTCCTTAAAAGGTGGAGTACAAATGGTGACCCATACCTTTAAGCACAGGGGGCACAGATTTTGTGGTGCAGAAGGTGTAGGATTCAGAGAAGGGGCCATCACCAGCCTCGCTCAGAGCCTGGATCCTGAAAGTGTAGCTGCAGGACTCTGTCAACCTCTGCACCTTGTAGGTGTGACTGGGTCCCCGGTAGATGGTGACAAACCTGTCAGGAAGCAGCAAAACAGAGCTCAGCAACATTGACGTATGGAAGAGGGCCAGATTTCACGAAGCACCCGTGTGTCCAACTGCCCTTCGGCCAGAGCAGGCTGGCAACACTGCTTTTTCTCCACAACAACCTGTGGCTTTATTCACAACATCAGCACGGCTTTCGGAAAACACCGAGTAATACAAAGGCAGACGTTTAAATAAAAGCAATTTTAGAAATCACGCACACTAGAATCCTTGCACAATAGCCGAACACTAAAAAATATATTGCTGCCGTTCATACTGTACCTGTTCTAACTAATTTAACTCTGACAAGCACTTAATTTTTTAATATTGTCCATTAAGAAATTTGTAAATTTTTGCACATATGTTGAAAACACCCATTTTGTCATGCTTCTTAAGTATAGTGGTACAACCCATCCTGTTCTCTATGTCTGCGAGAACATTACACCAGTGTCACACTGTTACCGGTTAAACACAACCGGGATTTCTACACTGTGTGCACATTTAACACGGTGATGTCGAAATAAAGGGGAGAAGACAGAAGCGTGAACAGCCAAACACTGAAGAACAAAGCCATGCTCTGGGCATGCAGTGAACATCCATAGATCTGTGTCCTGAAGCAGGTGCCCGGTTCTGGGAAACGCCCCACTCAGCGCTGCTGCAGAACAGCTTGAGCAACCAGAAACCCATCAGAGGAACGGGAATTATACATCAGAAGGCAAATCTTATCACTGGTATGATTTATTAGCAGGCAGCGACATAAAAGACAAACATTAGAACAAGCCAGTAACAAAAGAATACATCAGCTTGTTGCAACAAGGAAATTCAAACATTTTGCATTTCCTGCTCCAAAACAACAAAAAGATAAATGTTTCAATAAAAGATTGTTGTTCTGAGTGGTATATTCAGTATGTTGATGGACACTTGCTAACAAAATAAAAAGTCTAAGGCCTTTATTGGCAAAAGGATTGAAGCCTTCTTGTTAGGCCTTAGCATTACAGGCAATGATTTGATCTATACAATGAATATAAACGAACTGTCAGTGTTGCGCAATATCTCATCACTGTAATAAATGTCCCCATCGCTCATCTTTCAGTTTAATAACGACATAAATAGAAAATGTGACAAAACCAAAATCAATGAGACCACAGAAGGACTCGCTTTGTGATCCAGGGTGATTTTATTTTGCTTCAGGAATAAACCCCATAGGTTTAGAGAACTTCACTAAAAATGCTTTGCAGAGACACTAAAGGAAATGGGCATATTAGAGGTTAAGCAAAGTTTGTCCTTGGCAACCAGCGTCAAGGCCTCCTCGGAGCGACGTGATTGGTGCTGCTCTCTGCATGTTTTTCCTTTCTAAGAACATGACATGCTTGCATGTCTTCTCACCCAACCTCCAGGTTACCCAGGAAACAAATTGCGCGTCTAGACAAAGCATGGCTCCAGAGGCTGTGGTCTCACAACTGGAACAGTTGTGGACAAGTTGAAGCCTTCTTGGACAAGATGAGCACGTTTATTTAACCTGAGTGGATTAAAAACCGTCTTATCTTCCAAAGGTTGACAAAGGAGAGAGGACCAGTTTACTTTTTACAGTGCCTGTTTATACAGTGACTACCCCTAAGAACCTGCTCTGACAAACATCCTAAGGAGAAACGCTGCGCCTTTAATCCTTCCCTGTTGAAATATTATGTTCTTCTGTAGAGATGAAGAACCTTCAGGGATGGTTGAGGTGTTCTAAGGAACACATCCTACACAGTATTTCCCAAATAAACCAACTGTGCCATGTTGGCAGTAAATATACCTGGGAATCATTTGCAGATCATTAACCTAACCTTCAGCATCACTCATGATGCCCTCACCCCTTAGCTAACAGCAGCCAGGGTGCACCTTCCACACAGAGCCTGAGCCAGAGAGGGTGTCTGCCAGAGAGACTGGATAAGGGTAACTTGGTTTCCAGAAGCCATCTCCCCATGTTCCATCAATCAACATCTCCAGCACTGACAGGGACCCCATAGTGACAAACAATCCAAACAGCAAGGAGGGTGGAAATGGATTCCACACTCGACGACACAAAACTAAAAACATACAACTTGTAAAGCACTCTCTGTCTTCTTTCTCCCTCTCCGTTTGGATGTTTTAAAATATGTTAGCAGTTTGATGTTGCAGGTATTCATCCATAAAATCTAATACTGTAATAACTGAATTGATATTTAAAACTGAAAAGTGACCCACAACGCAGACATCAGAAGTAGTGAAGTTGGCAAGTGGGCACACGGGGCTTACCGTCGGTTCTTATCCTCCATCTGTAGGGCGAAAGCCATGTCATTGTTCAACACCCGTGGGCCACTGCTGTCGCCCCACTTCAGCTTCAGGCTCTGGGGACCAGCGGCAGAACACTCCAGGCGGGGCGGTGCCGGGGGCAGCGGCCGGGTGCGAGCCCGCAGTGGTGGGCAGAAGGACCCGGCTCCGATCTCATTTACGGCCCGGATTTGCAGGCTGGGCAGAGGAAAGACACACACTGTAAACTGGAAGTCAGCGTGTGATGCAGGCAGCATGGAAGTGGGCCTGAAGGTGAAAACATGTTTACAAGACATCTTGTTTGGTCTCCGGAGAGAAAACCCAGCAGCACACACCCACGTACCTCAGGTGTTCATGCATGAACAACAACACAGGAAACAACAGCCTCCACTGTGCCACTCTGAAGACACTGTGTCCTTTATCAAATTTAAGCTCTTTGCCCCCACCGCCACCAGCCCTTTCATACAGTAGTTTATGTCAATGTAATTTGGACACAATGAATGCAAATAGCCCTAGCAGTTGTGCATGGCTGAACCAGGAGTAAATGATCAAATGCAGATGAACAGTCATCCAGATGAGCCATGAAGGAGTCCAATAAGCATAAGGGTCTGTTCTGCCTGCCCAAGGAGGCTTATGGTTCCTGTGCAGAAGCACTAAAGAGGTCCCAAACTGCTCCAGTACAGGATGTTATAAACCAACTGATTATTCCCCCTTATGAGAGCAGGCCAGTGTTGGGCACAGGAAGCCAGCGATACACATGATATGAAGCCAATGCTTTCTTTTTGTCTTTACAAAGCACAATCAGCAAATACTGCAGGCTCTGAAAACTCTGTTGCACAGAGCGGGTACGCACGATGCCCCAGACAAGCGTAGGTAGAGATGTGTGTGTGTGTCAAAGTTGATAAGGAATGCACCAAAAACATGATTCCATAATAAATCGTCTGGGAGTCCTAAAATGAAACACTTACAATCCAAAGGACGTCTTTTGTCACCAAATTACAGAATCAAAGTAGTGAGTGTTAACATATATTACACCTCGCTGCATTCTCTGTTCTGTGCCTAAGGTCTAACCTCCTATTTTACTGCCTAATTCATGCCCTCTTTTGTCACTGACCTGTCATGGATCGTTTGTCATTTATTCAAAACTTTAAAACTATGCTCTCTTTTAATTAGAACAGCAAAAATGTAAATTAAAAAGACAGTAATTTATGTTAAAGTCCAAGTGTGTACAAAGTCATTTGAATACTGTTGATGAGAGACAGTTAATTGCCTTTGTGGTCAGCAGCTTAAGTTACCTTTATTTTTAAAAACCGATTAATACATCTTAGTGTTTTACTTTCTTATATGACTGATGTGCAAAATTAAGCAGAGGCTGGCTTTGAAACTTTCGCATTATAAACTGGTGTTAGGATTTTTTTTGCTCATTATACTGGAGCATTTACTTTTGAGCAAAGAACTCTATTCAAAACCCATTGCTATAGTCCTTGTCTGATCAGTATTCTAATTTATGAACACACACTTCAGCTACTCACAACTGCCTCACAGGCACAAGATGAAAAGAGCACTTTCAATGCAAATGTTGACAATCTTAGGCAATTTTATGGTTCCAATCAAAATACGGAAAACTCAAATTCACCACATCCCAAGGGCAAATTTGTGACTGCTGTCAGGGTTACTAATCGCCAGGGATAACATGCGGGACGTCTGTACTAACCCAAATGCAGAGGTTGTGGAGGTTCTTGGTTTCTTTTCTTTTAAATAATTACGTGGAACACAATTAAACCGCACGGGCACCAGTTCAATAGCAGGCATCAACTAGTCCTTTTGGCTAAACACTGTGAAACATACAATATAGAAAATAAAAACATAGAAAATTACATCTAAGGGGAAAAATTAAATCTGCCTTATTTGACAACATGTTGAATTTTTGATGTCCATGCTTGTAAAAGAAAAAAAAAAAAATCTTATAAAATTTTATGCCATCAGACTATTACAAAGAATTTCATATTTTAATCACAAACACTACTTCAAGCTTTGTGCCCTGTCCATTAAAGTCACCCTGTCAATCACAGGAAAGCCACTCCTTTTCCTGTTGGCAGAGAAAATAGAGAATTTCTAGCAGTGCACTTCTATACACACACTAAGGTGATGTACGGATGAACTTCAAGGGGCAGCTAACATATGGTGCCCTGACACCTGCACCCTTCCGCTCCTTTCTGCAACCTCAGCCCTAAATCTTTGACGGCAGTGAAGTGGAAAGATCACCTACTCTTTCAGAGCAGCGGCTGCACTTAACACTCAATTAAGCCCGTGCACAATATTGTTCATAATACACTAAAACCAGTCTTACCACCCTAGCAATGTTTCTAGGCTAAAACTGCACCCAAAGCACAGTCACTTTTTCTATACTTCACAGTGTACACAAAAAAAAAAAAAAAAATTTATTTCTGTCCGACCTTCACCTACTCTTAATCAGACAGTGTCATGGGGGTTGACTTTCGCTCAGGTTTTCAAACAGTGTTTCAGTCACTGGCAAAAGAATGAATCAAGCACTCAATCACGTATGAGTGAAGTGACGCGATCAGCCCGAATGCTTCAAGATCCTGCTGAAAATATGCAGTCAGTTCGCCAATGCTAATCTACAACACAATCCACCGAACGTGCGCCTCAACAAAGTGATATGCAAAACACCATATTGTTGGCAAAAATAAATAAATAAATAAATAAATAAATAGGGGTGGGGGGGGGGTTGCTGCTGAGGAGAAAAAAAAAAAATGTTGCTTCTATGCCCCCAGGCTTTCTGTGTTAATGTTTCTGAGCCTCTGTCTACGTTGACCTTGGAGGTTATGCCTCATTCAGCGTGACAAGCAGGAGCCTGTTCCCAGCAATGGACTAACAAAAGTGTGTCGAACTACTTCAGATCCTGTTCTCCTGGGGCCCAGCTGTCCCGAGCTCCACAATTTCACTCGGTGCTTAATAATGAACTTCTGCTTGTTAATGTGGCAAGAACTTGCACGTTCAAAACTGATGAATGGCAGCAGAACAGATGGCACTGCAAGGAGACGTGTCCAAAGCCTCATGCCAGCACACCCATTTCAGGCCAAAACATGGTAAGAGCTCAGCAGCCAATCAGATCTGACCCAACTATACGCCCCATTACGTGTGTCTGTTTTTTCCAATACACTCGTGTAAACTGTGCTTCTGTGGCCACGGGACAGACAACCGCAGTTCAAAATGTGAAAATTAAACAGGTTTCCTAAATCATGCCTGTAATCATCCCTGGAGTATTTGCTGCATGCCAACAGACAACACTGAAGGACACACAGTTCGTGATCTAATCAAGCTGTTTCCCCTTGCTGCTGAATGCAGGGTTCAAATAACCCTGCGCCAATTCATTCACTTCCTCACTTAAAGCCAGTCTCTTCTTCAGCGATAATCCCTCACTTAAAAAGCCCATATCACATCCTTTGCCACAGGAAGCACACTAGACGCTTATAAAATATTGTCTGTCAAGCGTTTCATTAGTGGTAATGACTTTTCTTATGCCTTAGGGATATGATGCATTTTAATTTCTGCGATGGCCACAGCCATGGGTTGCAAAGAATTTTATTCAAAATGCACTGGGATATGCCTTTTCAGCTTACTATTCTAATTTCTAACTTAATGCAGACAACTGACTTCCGGTTAAAGACCAACATAAACAATGAAGAAATTAGCCTATTAAATTACAAGTACTGAACCTTAGGGGCATAAAACACAGCAATCTCCAATAAACTCACAGCACCATTCACAGATATTCCAGTGCACTGAGCACCAGTACGGAGCAGCCAAGACTATTTTACCCCACCCACTTCTATTACACTCAATCACACCTGTACTCGCTGTCCGGCTGCAGGCCTTCAATCACGTAGCTAGTGCCGTCATCCACAACGAGGAGGCTGTCCTCCAGCGCGATGTCGTAGGAAGTGATGGGCGCCCCGTTGCAACGTGGCTCGTCCCACCTGAGTGCCAAGCAGGTGGAAGGCGAGAACGGCCGGCCGTCATTGTGCTCCTGCTCCACAAGACAGAAGGCTGAGACGATGTCAGGAGTGGTAGCGGGCGTCTGGCAGCTTGCCAACTCGCTGTAGGGTCCAGCTCCTGCCTGATTGGCTGCCTGTGAACAAGAGGAAGGAGGTGACTGTAGGCACTGATGATCTTGCTAAGGAGGCAGAAAGTGCATGCATATCATCCTCAGTAACCTAAAAGGCCTTATTCATCACTCCGTCACTTCTCCAGACTCTCCACTCAACATCCAGGAGTTTTGCAACTGCTGCTCACCTCTTCAACACGCCAGTGTATTGCAGGTAGCTAACTTCAAATCTGTGCCCATTGCACAGAACCATTAATTCCTAACATTTTTCAAACTTGCAACTGTAGTTAAAATTGAGCAGTCAATGAACTGTCAAGAGCAGCTGTGGCAATAAAAGGTCTTCATGGTCCAAGGCAAAGCTAATTGCGGAAGAGGCTCTCGCTAAGGAAGTATGGGAAGATAAAGTCTGAGTGAATAGTCACTTTCCTGAATGGAAACAGAAGACTTACATTACTGGACAAAACAGATGCCCTACACTGCTTACAGTTATCACACACTCACCCTAACCCACTTGTAATTTTTTTCCCCGTGTAATTTTTTTTTATTATCCATCTGCTGACCAGGTCCCATATTACACACACACACGTCTCCAAACATACCTCTCTCCCCTGAACCGTTGAGCTAACTTAACCTTTACTTCCTCATACAAAAGCTTTCAATGAAAAACACTTAAGCCATGAGAAAATGAGGCAGGAAGGATATGAAAGTCTTTTGCGTTCATCTTTATATACAATACAGAGCTCAGAAAAATACATATACTTTTACTGGTATATGTTCCAAAACAGGATTAAAGGACTCCTGATATGAAACCAGTTAGTGGTATGATAGCGTTTTAGCAACTAGCTTGTAGACGTTCGCTGTGCAACCCTGCATGTGACTTCCTCAAACATAGTTGCAATAACAAAATCTTATTTATTGTCTACCAAATTAGTTATAATGTATGGTGCTCAAAAACGGATAATCTACATTAATAATGGTTTACCCATAGCCTAAAACAGTAACAATTATGACTTGATAACTACAAGTAGAGCGACTGATTACCTGAAGCCGACACCAGTACTGCGATGCTGCTGCCAGGTTGGTTATCTCACACTGGGTGTCTGGACCGCAGTACACAAGTTCGTAGGCGCCCTCCTCCCGACTCCACTCCAGCCGGTACTCAGAGATGTCAACGCCCAGACTGTCGGGACTCTGAACAATACAACAGATGTGGAGACATCCCGGATGAGATTTGAGAATTTAGTAAGTAACTGCTGCGTCAGTTTCTGCGACGCAGTGCAACACTTCTTGAACACAGCTCTATGCTTCATACAGGATTTGCATCTCGCCATATTTAATGTGTTGACGAATCCTTGGTGGGTGATTAAGTGAACACCGTTTGGAATAAAAGTGTTGGCCAGAGAGCTTACATATGAATGTAACCAATAATGCATGTGGCAGAAGGCCGCATGTGAAAATACCCGCTTACAGTCTGAGGTCAATAACAACACTTCTGCTGCTACCAGAAAAAGGACAAGCGTTAACGAGGGCCAAACGATGCAATTACACTAAACGCGCCGAGCGAAGCAGCTGCATTCACAAATACAGCGATGCGATGACAATAGCTGCCGGAGTAGCCGCTGATGAACCGCATTGGGACGTGCATGGAGGCAGAAAGCAGAACGAAAAGAGCATCCGGTCAAGTCTCAGGTCGTTAAACAACCACCAGCAGGAGACTATTCAATTCTGCTGCTGAAAATAATGTAATCATTCTTGTCTCAGCCTTTAAAAATCTGATTTTACTTGGAAAGTTTACAGACATCCAGATTAGGGAAGGGAATCAGGTTTATGACCAAGTATGTTTGTCACATACGAGGAATTTGTTCTTTGCATTTAACCCATCCCCCTGGGGGGAGCAGCCACAGGTGGTGCCCGGGGAGCTAGCGTTCTGAGTGTCTTGCTTAAGGACACACCTGGCTGTGTTAGGATTCAAAGCGGCAGACTTCCGCATCCCAGGCTGGTGTTCTACCCATTGAGCCACCAGGCCGCTAATTACAATACTGATTAAATCAAACAAGGGTTAAAAAATTAAGCTGCATCTCTGTCATACAGCAAATAACTTTGTAACCTCCAAGCTCCACCTTGCATTTCAAAAACGTGCTTGAGATCTCTTGGGGGCTGAAACCTGAGATCTGACAGCTGCAAGACAGCACATATTCAAGATCAGGATGGATACATTTGAGCATAGAACATGTCATTTGTCTCACAGTGCACTTACCTCCCAACTTGCCAGAACACAGGAGCTGGATCTGACTGTAAGTAAGGGCGCCCCACACTGGCCTGGAGGTCCAGCTGCAGTGGTCACCTCCACAGGTGCAGAGTACGCGCCATACTGCATTGGTGGACCAGAACAATAGACCTTCTCAGCCTCAACACATCAAATGTGTTTACTACAAAATATATGGGCTCTCCAAATAATTACATTGCTTATATTGAATTTCAGCTGTTGTTTAAACCAATGAAAAATGTTTAAAATTACATTAAACCCAATAAAAAACCATAATGCCAACACGGAGCATGGAGAACACATTTTTAATTTGCTTAATAAAAATATTAAAAACGGACTTGCTACAGTGCTAAGCATGCATTTGTTGTTATTGTTTGTCTTTGACAACAATAACATATTAAGAAATTAATTTCTGTTTATTGCAAAAAATATTCCTTGCACTATAGCAAAAAATAGACAGGTTTCTGTGGTCTACCTTCTTTCCTAAGGTTTGTTAAAAAGAATAATAAATATCTCCCAACAAAAGGTGTTTTCAGCTTGTGATAATCTTTCACAAATCAGAATGTTTTTCCCAACAAAACATAGGAAAAGGAAGGCCTTTTGAGTCTCAGTTACAATGAGCACGGGGAGGGAGGTTTCCTTATTCAAGATACCACACTCTCTTACACCAGCCCCAAACCCATTTTTCCCCACATGACAGGTCCCTCTCTACCTCACGCTAGACTCAAACACTTCTTTCCTCATGGTCCCTGTGAACCTACCCCAGCTGCGTTGCCGGCACGAACACGAAAGCAGTAGGTGGCGCCGGGGAGCAGGCTGGCCACAGTGCACTCCAGGCCAGGCCCATGGTACACCTCTGCGGGCTCCGCATCCACGGCACTCATTTCCAGGCTGTATTCCGTCACCTCACATGCCCCCTCAGAAGAAGGGCAATCTGTCCCAAAGACGCCAGGGAACAGCAAAGAGGGCATGTAAGAAACAAGACTCGGGAGGTGCAATGTATCGCTCCATCACCACAGTTACCGCATCTGCAGCCCACAAGCTGTGCCGACATCGCAGATGGTCCTGTGGCCCCAGGCTCAGGCCCAGGCCCAGGCCCAATCAAACCCAGAACAGTGGCACTGAAGTAAAAGGCTGGCTGTAATAGGTTCCATTATCAGTGCTATTACACTCAGGCTTGCAGTGCACTTTAATTGTTAGTGGAAACTTTTTTTTTTTTTTTTTTTTAAACCTGTACAATTTTCCTGCCTTTCCTAGTGTTATCACAAAGTACCGCAGTAGCATCATATCTGATATTCAAATTAAGTTACTGTTTGCACGAAGAAACCCTCAAAAAGTAAAGAAAATTCAAAATCAAATCAGAATGCTTTCATAACGTACGTAAAAATGTACATTACATATACCTGGTATGGCGCACGCACACACACAAACACTTAAAAAAAAAAAAAAAAAATGAATCAGAGGTCCTAAAAGAACTCTGTGTACTTGTCCTAGATGAAGGGAACAGCCTAAATCTAACCAGGACCTTTCATATAAGAGCACCTGAAATAGAAGTCGCTAGACCAGCTCTGAAAACGAGCAGTGTCCATCGTCTCCACACACAGACCACTTAGCAGAGCGAGCTGACCAGGCACCTGCCTGCTGCATTTTTAGAGCCAATTAACGGCTGGAGGCGGGCACTGAATTCTGGGTAAACAGTAATTGGGCAAGATTGGTCAGATCACTGTCCATCCCAGCTTCCTTTTCATCACCCTGCTAACACTTTAATGAGAAAACAAAGCTGCCTCTGGAGATACAAGAGGCACAGTCAGGGCACCAGCACTCGGGTAAGAGACCAGGACAAAAAGATATTACAGGTCTGTCCATGACCTTTACCATGGACCGTCACAAGATCACAGGATTTATTCTCGACCCTGTGAAGCAGCAGAACATATCTAGACAATTTGGTTCCTCATTGATAATACTCCATTTACCATCCACTCATTAACATCTGTCAATTTCTGGTCTCTGGTACATTCAAGACAAAGTGCCCCTTAAACTCGTTATCAAGGCTCATTTGCAAAGTACAATTGTAGAATTAATGTTTCTGCTGAGTTCTAATGAGACAAATTAAAAGGCAAGTCAGCACAAACACAAGAACCGGGCTTTTCAGAAAGGGCTTCGTGTGATGGTTACATTTAAACAATTGCAGAGATATAAGAAAGACACCTGCAAAATGGACAACTCTGCTGCCATATTAATTAAACATAACAAACAATTACCCTGGCTTACTCAAAAAAAGAGCCCTTATAAACAGTTACTCTGCAGCACAAGGACCTGGAAGAAGATTGAGGCTCTGCACAAACTCACCCCACTGTAACTGGACTTCCTTGTGCTTGGCTTTACCCACAATCCTCGGGGGCTGGCACAGACCAGGCGCCACGCTAAGAGTACGGACTGGCAGACTGTCAGAGCACTGTGGGAACACAGCACCAGTTGTTACCTGCCATATCTCAATTATAGCATTTCTATAAACCTTTAAAGTTTTAGATTGCATTACAATTCTTGCTCATCTTTTGAACATATATATTTTCACCAAAGCCAATTGTTCTAGGTGTCTTGCTTCACTTGGCAAAGAAGTAACAGAAATATAGCATTGCTCCCACTGCTAGCTGAAATGGCAACCTTTGGGCTGCAAGCAGGCTCTTTGGCAGAAAGGCCGAATGGGAGGTCTCCCATCAACCCCTGGGGCCGTACCGGACTGTGTCCTCCTGTGCTGATGCTACAGATTCTCAGCCTGTACAAAGTGCCAGGTTTCAAGTGATTACATCCACACTCCGTGGCAGGTCCACTGTACGCAATGTCCCACTGGTTGGCTGAGGAGACAGAAGTCAATATTCTAGCATTGGTGTTTTTTCTCCCTTTCCAAATTCTGCTAGTTAAACAAGTTTGAAGTTTTCTTCAAAAACTCTTTTTAGTTCTTCAGGAAAACTAAATTTGTCCTACTTCAAATTGATCAGTGAGACTACAAAATCAGATGGCCTGTACACACACACACACACACACACACACACACACACACACACACACACACACACACACACACACACAATCTAAAACCCTCAACCAAAGACATGCATAGCTTGACAATAACATAACATGAACGACTACCACACTAGTATGTATGTTTTGTTCAGAACATACTGTCAGAGTTTCCTTCTGAAAGTTCCAAGAGGTATGTCAAGATCTCCGATCCACCGTTGTCTTGCGGAGGGTCTATAGTAGAGGAAGAACGAGACGTTGACATGAGAGAGACAGTAAATCCACAGCACAGCATTTACTCACTACCAAGAGCTAACTGAGAACATTACTGTGACAAACTGGGCAGTTCTTTAAGAGATACATTTCTTTTTAAAATGCATTTCCAGTTATTTTATAAATGCATACGAGGTTGCTGGGTTCAGCGTGCGCTATACATTAATCTCAGTGTTAGTCTTGGGGGGGGGGGGGGGGGGGGGGGGGGGGGGGGGGGGGGGGGGGGG
>JABJVR010000037.1:2355263-2375359 GCA_025773905.1 Chitala chitala | reverse complement strand
CTCAGTGTTACTCTTACCACCCCCCCCCCCCCTCCCCACAGGATCTTTCTGTTGGCTTCAACATACATTGTAGTTGTACACGTTCTTACAAACGTACAGACTGCGTGTATTTTCAAATGTACTGTTTAACCCAAAGACAGAGACGGGCACAAAAAATTTTTTTTAAACAATCAGTACTGTCAGCATTATACCCTGAATAATAAGGCTGAATAACACTCAATCCCCATCCATAAAAGGGTGTTACCAGTGGCAGTGCTGGGGGAGGAGTGCTCACGTACCCCATTGCACACAGAAGCTGTAGGGCGTGATGGCCCCCTTCACGCAGAGCCGGGACGGTGCGCCCGGCTTGTCGGGACTCGTGTTACAGACTAGGACCTCACTGGGGCTGCTTCTGCCCTCCATGTTGGAAGCTATGAGCTGAAGGAGCAGGAACAGAGAAAACAGAGTTTACAAATACCAACACTACATGTTTTCCGCCTTCCTAGAGGTCTGACAAGCTCCGACAAGACGAGGGGGCTCTAGCACAGAGGGTCTCTGGACACACAGGATATGAAAAATAATAATTGTTTTTACAGGCAAATGTGCCTTTAATCTAGATCTCCTCCACATTCTATCTGCAGACTTTAGACAGGCATGGGGGTGTCAGCACAGAGGTAGAAGGCACAACATTCATGTATGCTTGTTTTTCACCATCATTTAAACAACTTAAATTACCTGGCTGAAGTGTTCTAATAGACAGATTAGTGAAAAACGCTTAGGCTAATCCGGCCACCTCGAGCTACAGGGAAGGAAGGGCCCTTGTCAGGCTAGAAAGTGCATTTACGGGTGGGGGAGGGGAGATAGCACGTGTAGGACTTTTTAATGAGGAACACTGTCAGGACGGAGAGCACCCAGAGAAAATTAATTAGTGGAAAACAGGCTGAAAACAGGCTGAAGCTAAAGGCAAGGGCGGACATGCGTCGCGTGCTTTCGACAACCGCTCGGCCAGTTTGAACAACTGAACCGTGGGCTGAAGCTGACACGATAGGTCAGGTCAGGTCAGTGAGACAGGACGTGTGGACTCCACTGGAACGTCCTCAGTATCATGAGGGAACGCAGTCCCAGGCCTGGCCTGCTAACTGCCAGACCCTGCCTCTGAGGCAAGCTTCAATTAAATGGGTGCAAAACTGTGATACAAAATTAAAACCTCTCTCTTTGCAAAGAGGGAAAGAGTGGGGGGTGAGCTCACCCTGAACTTGTACTGTGTACTCCTCTTCAGACCCTCTACAGTACATGTCAAGGTTTCTCCAGTGTACTTTGGGTAAAATTCTGTTCCCTGCATGCAAAAAAGACACATAGACATCTTGGATCAAACACTATGTGGACTGCTGAAAACAACATGAAAAGTAATAAAATGTGGATGACAGTAATGATATGTGGTTACTGCAGGCACATTGATGGGTAACTGAAGGAGTGGGAGGTATGTAAACATAATGCAGGTGTGTGTGCGGTGCCCGTCTATCTCACATTGTTGTCCTCCTGGATCTCCAGCGTGTAGGTGACGGGCTCCTCGGCTGTGCAGCCTTCGGGCCGGGTCCACTCCAGTGTGATCCAGGTGATACCGGCTCGGACAAGCCGTGGAGCCTGAGGCAGCTGGGGAACGTTGCCCGTGGTGTAGAAGACCACCTCTGGACTGAAACCACTGTTGAGGGCGGGAGGACAATATGAACCACAAGTGTGCACCCCCAGTGTGGCATCTTAATGCTTCCAGAGGTGACAGCACTGTCCTTATGTCGACTCATTATTTTTGAATAACCTTTACAGTGTGTGTCTAGTGTGCACATGTACAGACACATCTAATGGCACAACAACTTGAAGCTTGCTAAATAAAGTAAGATCCACTCTTCACCTTCAACCACAAAGGAATCGTCAAGTCTGGTCCAGTTTCAATTAATGGAAAATATTGAGGAAAGAAAAACCTAATGCAAATTGTATCAAAATTGCTAAATTAACTTTATTAGTCTTGGCAGGAGTTCAGATCTACCTTGTTTTTGTTGCTTGTGGCTGTTTAATTTACAGCACCTGTAAAAGGTTAGGCTGTAGTGGCTGACTCGATTAGCCAACAGTGCACTGCTGCGATGGTGCTTTGCCTTTTTTTTTTTTTTATAGCCTTTCATTTCCACTTTACAGAGCTGCTAGTAAACGCAGTCCGCCTTCGCCGAGTATAATATGTTGAAGCCAACGAATTAAGATGGCAGCTCTCAGGAACAGAGGCTTCACCTACCAATCAGGTGAAGCAATGAGAATACACAACCACAGCACTGACACCCAGCTTCAAGATTCAAGGACTGTGTGTGTGTGTGTGTGTTTCCAGTACGTGTCCTATTCTTTGCCACCTTAGCACGCACGCATGCACGCACCCCCCTCTATACAGGGCACATGAGGACTACACTAGAAACCAGTGAACTGAACCTGGCCAAGAGACCAGCTGTTATGCTTACCTGATACCAATGTCATTCCGTGCTGCTAACCGGAACGTGTACCCCGAGGCAGGGCACAGTCTCGTTAGTTTATAGTGCCTTTGGCTCCCAAAATAACATTCTCTGAAAACATTGTTCTTTTTCCCCTGGATAAGAAAAAAGGGGGGGGGGGGGTTCAGGATGAATGGAGACGCGAGATTATCAGGACAAACCAGAAGTTGTAGCTGTTTTAGCAATACCAGGTTCATTTATATCTTTAATAAAAAAAAAAATGTCTACCTCTTACGCTAGCGCATTGATGTTGTCTGTCAAAGAGATAAAGCATGTGAAACAGTGTGGCGACCCAGGCTTGTGCTGTGAAGTACAGGCAGCGCCTGACTCTGGTTTCTCATCCTCACCAGGGTGCGAACCGCTCACTGTAACGCTGCTTTTATGAGCTACTGAAGAGCAGCTGATCAACACTGCGGCACCTTTACCTGAAGCTTAGCTGTGTTATCCAAAAAAACATGGACGTGAACCCTTTTTTACAGCAAAGAGTTCAACTGGTGTAATTCCTCTTGAGTCATTTGTTTCAGAATACAAAGCTTTAAAGCCTCCCCCGTTTGTCTAAGGTGAAAAACTTCTGACGAGCAGCCGGACAGGAGGACAACGGCATCCTAGTGTTTCAATGGGTAGAACATGAGGCTGGGATGCATAAGTCTCCCGGTTTGAATCCCAGCATAGTGTGTGTCCTTGAGCAAGACACTCAGTGCTAGCTTTCCGGGCACCGTATGTTGCTGGCTGCCCACTGCTCCCCTCAGGCGGATGGGTTAAATGCAGAAAAGTAATTTCCCTCTATTAAAAAGTACTTAAAACAACAGTACAAACTCTAAAACTGTAGCGCAGCAAAACAGCTGCAGCCAAGATGCTCATGCAGAGCGTAAGGTCATGTCCGTCGATGTGATCAATACTGCAAACGCAGAGCAAGGCGATATTCAGGGCGTCTGAGGAATGCAGAGGGTAAAATAAGTTCGTCTAACCGCTAACAACAAACTAAAGCATTAGCACCATGTTAATGTAAAAATACTGTGCACAAACATTTGTGTGTGTAGCGCACGAGTACTAAATGAACTTGGATATTAAATACACTTCAAGCATGCAAAGTGAAGATGTTTACCTTACAATAAAAAAAAAAAACCACAAGCTGATAATTTATAGCTATCCCCTTATATTTGCGTATAGCTCCTTTTACAGTTTGTTAGCATACAGCTTCTGTGAATAGGCCACACCCCTATAGACAGACACACACACACACACACACACACACACACACACACACACACACAAATGTGCTGAATGTAAACTGCTGCTCAGCTTTGAAAATGTTACACAGGATAGTAGGAGAGTCATTTCACAGTTAACAGATTAAGTGTAAAATTTCCAGACTGTCTATACTGTGTGAATTCCTGCTTTTTCACACACTGATAGCAACACCCTCTTTATAAAAAGGATACAGCAGGTTATAAGAAGCCCTACAAGCAACAATATACCTGAATATCCACGGCCTAAAACACTCACCTCATCCCATTCTAACAGGTAGTTGGTGATTTTAGATCCATTGTCGACTGGTGCCTGTAAGCAGAAAGAAGTGTCAGACTCAATAACACCTGATTCTCAGCATGCGCAATTTTTCTTTAACCCAAGTGTGCCACACATTCCGTGATTTCAGTATTAGTGATTCCTCTGTAACCCAAATTTGCCTCGCGCTTTTGATTTTCAAACGTTTTTGCAATCATGATCACAGTTACACCCAAATGATGCTTTAAAGTACATTTTAGCCATGTACAAGACTATTTTTATTGTTTTACAGGGATAAAGCAGGACCCCTTCTGAGATTGAAAGCAAGATGCCCACATCTTTAACAACAGTTAAGTAAAAACACTATCTATCCAGTCACGTGACTGATGAATGTTTTCAGTCAAGTTGGCCACTGGTATGAGGAACACATAACAAGCCCCAGGTTCAGGTACAGTGGCTGCTGTGCTCTTCTGAGCAAAGAGCAAGGAGAAGTGCAGCTGCGATTATCAGCGGTCGTACCTTCCACTGCAGCGAGAGGCTGCTCTTTGTTCTGTGGGACAGTTTTGGGGGGGAGGGGCAGTCTGGTGCACTGCTGAGGGTGCTGAAGGATCCCGGCTCTGAGCAGGAACCCCTCACCGAGTTGCACACGGCGTTCACTCTGTGACAAATAACCACACACACTTTACGGGGAGTGTTTGCTCTGGTCTGCTGCTCCATACACTGATTTTAACCGGTTTGCATTTAGGACAATAACAGAGTCCAAACTGCACAATAATGTGAATTTTGGTAAAACAAAAGACATTCAGCCTTACTTGACATGATAGTCTGTTGCTGGTCTTAGGTCTTTCAGGTTACACACCCTTTCATCCCCACTAGGAAATCAAAAGGAAAAACAATTTAAATCGGGAATCAACTGAAAATACTGACATAAAAATATCAAAAAACCCAGGAGACATGGCTATCACCACGGATGCGGGACTCCGGCATGTCACTCACCTGTAAATGATACGGTACTTCCCATCACGGCCCTTATCAGAAAGCGACACCTCATAACTACAGGAGTACGGCAGGCCATTGCTGGTCCTTTCCCGGCTGAGGGGGCCTGGCACTGGGGCCCAGGTTAGCCTGGCAGAGCGGGCCTGAACATTGGACACCTATAGCAAGAGCACAAGTGGAACACACAGGTAAAAAAAAAAAATCAACCAATCAGAAAACACAATTCTGCAAAATGAATAAATGTCCCAATATTATCATAGTGGGGTCTGGGTGGGTAGCACAGCTGCCTTGCATGTACAAGACTGTGTTTTTGAATCTGATCCTTGACATTATATTAGTGTATGTGCAGTTTGCACATTCTTGTTTGTACACAAGTTTTTTTCAGGTACTCCAGTTTCCTTCCAAAGACTGAATCAGTACCTCATCCAGACTGTACCCTGCCTTAGTGGGTATAATATATATCTGGGTATAGAACCCGTTTCTCTGCCTAGGAGATGAACGTACACCCTTCCCCACCATTAACACTAAATCAATTACATGTTTCTGGCATTAAGAAGCAAAACATTTAAAAGGGAAAAGAATATGATTTACAATTTTCCCTTTGGGGGGACTAAATCATTTCTCAAAGTACTTACAAATAACACCAATATTAAAGCATGGAAGAATTCCCAAAACCATAAATTTTTATTTGACTTTAATTTCTAAAGAATACAATTTTAATTTACATTCAAAACAAAATTATACTCGGACTTCAGTGATTTCTCCTAGGCACACATGACCTAAGGGAAGTTAAAAACAAATTCTATTTCTTAAGCGAAACGCAAAGACAAGTAATACTCTCAAAAAAGTTATCCATCTTCAGAGGGAAGTGCTCTCAGCCATCAGAAATGATGATGAGTAACAAAACTGATGATCCAGTGAGTGGCACACAAGTGTTGATCGAAAGTGTGACACGCAGATACGAAGTGGATTTTTAGTAAATGGCACATACATGGGAAACCAAACGACGCAGAAGCGCTGCAAGCTCTTGTGATTTCATTGTGCCGGGAAGTAGTGCTTAAATATTTGGCTGAAATTCTGTGTGTGTGTGTGTTCGTTTCACAACAGCTGCCATGTGGCACTTGAAAGTGTATGGTTGTGCAGTGGGTTGCTGCAGTCCACTGGGTGAATGTGGAAGTGACTTGTCCGTCTATGTCTTCCTAACAGCCCAATTTTTCCCACCAGTGAAAGAATGCTGCATCTACATGTTCTTTTATTAGAGGATTCACACTGGACATTACGCTGATTACAAAACCCTGATGGATCGACTACAGATATGTCAGCATATCACAGCAAAACCACAAAACCTGAGGGTGCTGCCAACCTGCGTAACCTGGCTGACCATGCGCTACCAGTTCATGGGTGAAGTCGAATCACCTTGCTAAAGTAACTAGTCGCACGACAGGTCCTGGTGGCTGTTCCAGGTCAAACATATTAACAGGAGAGCAAGGTCCTCAAAATCAGCACTGGAAGTAATCCAGCACAGACCCAGTGGGCCCCTGCTGCAGCACGCAGACTGACCCAAAGCTACTCTCTGACGTCCACAGCAGACAGACTGACAGACCTGCATGTTTCTCTTTGACTCAGACTGTACATTTTCATGCCAAACTGCCAGACTGATTGGAAGCACTGTTGATGTCATTGTCAGTGATGAGAATAACACAGAGAACAGAACATTGGTTTGGGTGTATAAATCCCATAACACTAACCCAAAGGGGCTCCTAATTATTTGCTTCTTTATCAGAAGCAAATAAGTTAACACAAGGCTGCCACCAAGTGGCATGGCATGGAATTCTCTAAAATTTTCAATCGTGAAAAAAGTGTAAACTTTTTGGGGACATGTTCCAGAACCCCTAGTGTATACCAAAATCTGTGATGCTCAGCTCCCTTAAAAGTGAATGAATGGATATGTAAATAGTTGTTACAGTATTAATAAAATAATCAATACAGATTAAAAACGTCTGTACATGTTCAGTACAGATGAAAACATAATACACGTTAGCAACAATGTAACATTTTCTTTCTTTCAACATACATTTCATGTATATACTACATATATAATGTATGCACTATGGTACATAACTACTCTTTATATTCTGAAGTATACTTACAGGCAGTTCACAAGCTACAGAAAGGAAAGGCAGACAAATTGACGAACAACATTTAGAAGTCCATACAAATTACACAATTTACACACTGTTAAAATTAATCCAACAGATGTTTTTTCAAAGATGTACATCAGTTCCACATAATAAAAATGATTAATTTACATTTAATCCACGAGATCGTGTAGAACTGATGTACACATATTTGTGGGCCATGGCTGGCTGTCGCTGCAGAACCCGCAAATAAAAAGAGCCAACTGTATGTTGTAATACGTTCACGAAATTTAAAATTTATAAATTAAAACTTAAATACTGACAGCCCTAAATGAAATGCATTTTTTAATTCTCCAAATAATGCATTTCTGTAATCACTCGCCACGTTCTACTGTAAGCATTACCACTGAAATAACACAGAAGTGTGGTTGGGGTTAGGGTTGCAGAGTGTGCACAATGCAGGAAACGGGCAAGACCCAGTCACTGTGCGAAAACACCACGCGGTGACGGGTCCGCTGCTTTTGGTCATGTCATAAACACCATCTCTGTACCACCACTGACCTGTGGCTTCTCGATTCCTGAAAGCAAGTCTTGAACTCTTTTAATCTCCGAGTCATGATCTGTGAAGGCAAACAGACAAAAACAAACAAAAAACGAATAAATAAAAATGCTGTGTTATATCAATCACAAACCAGCAGAGGGCAAGCATTTCACCCAAAGAAACTACAAGAGATGAACAACAAAACATGAAGGAATTGGGCAAGGTCATATTAATAATTAGTTTAAAAGTATATGTCTTAATTCATTTTCAGTGCAATGATGAAAAAAACAGCTGTACAGGATATTATTCACCGCATGTTGCAGTAAAAACTAGGAACAGCTCATCATATGTGCGAGTGGCTTCTGTGGATTAGCTGATGTACATTGTCTGGGCCCACAGAAACAAATCAAATATGACAATTTTTCACCTGGCAAAGTTCAGTGCAGACACAATGTTACATGGGGTCCTGCTTTCTTATACAGGTTGTCATTGACTTGCGACCTGTACGACTTAGGAATGTTCGACCTTAGGACCACAACTGAGATTGGTATGTCTGGTGAGCACTGCCCAGCTGGGCGTACGAGCACACGAGTTTCGCCCAGCTCCTGGCAGCATGAGCAGTTCCACGTGCAAAGGTCAGTGTAAGGTCAGATTCGGTACAGTGAGCTTCCTCTGTGTTCGTTTTTTGTGTTCTCAACTAAGGAATTATCAGAAGTTTTATCTCTACCGAATAAAGTTCTTGCACATTTTTAAGGAATGGACCCAAACACTGAATGATTTGCAAGGACTGAACAGATGTCACATGATGCGTTTTGTCCGTATCACGAAATGTAGGAAGAGAGAAAAAATAAAAATAAATAAATAAATAAATTAAAATAAATAAATAAATAAATAAATAATAATAATAATAATAAAGTTCACACAGCTCACCTTGTTTATAAAACTAATTCTAGGCTATTATTTCTTTAGTGCAGCTAAGTGAGGACTTTTTTTGGTTACAGGTCAATGACAGAATTTCTCTCTGTTATAGCTGCAAAGTTTTCAGTGGCACATTCTTTCTAATAAGGGTCTATGTGAAAATATTACAACTGAGTTTTTCTGAATGCTGGTTTATTGAAACAATCTGGTGGTATTAATACACTTTTGTTTCAGGCAGGCTTGTGGGCTGCGTCTGCGCTGGCATTTTGAATGCACAACAACAGGTTGGGTGGGTTCAGACAATCAGACGCATAGCGTTCCAACGGGCCGGTGTGGTTTGAATTAACCTGACCTGCATGTCACTAACTGGAAAGCATCTACTCACCTGAGAGGCAAAAAGACAAGCGGTAAGCTAAAAAACAGCAGGTGGGATGCTTATATAAACCACTCTAATCTCTGACAGGATCTCAGGAGAAGCATTACCTTTCCTAAATTAAAAAGGGGTTTTCCCTCAAGAGGCTGTTCTTGTTATTAATGTTGATGGCTGGCCTGCTACCCTGAAAGCTGCCTGACCACTGTAAATCGTGAAAAAGTTTACCAGTGCCAATGAGTACAAAACCACCTTTTCAGGATCTGAGGCCTAAATTGTGACTGGGTCACGTCATTCCTGCACTAACCCAGGTAGCGGCTGACTACTTTCCGACCGAGATCGAGGGGCCCGGGCAGCGGAGGTCTTACGCGTAATACTGTCGGATACTGGTTGTGAATCACTGTGATGAAGTCAGAGGAGCCTCTGGCTGACCTCCAGAAGAGGAATATTTTCCCTGAAGACTGGGGGTAGCAGAAATGAGGTACGCTGAAGAGGCATGCGACTAGCGACCTGCCAACACCCATGCAGATTAACGCCTCCTACCATCAACAGGACACAGAGCACGGAAACAAGAAGAATCTATCAGCGTCTTATCAGCACGGAGGCAAGATCAAAACTAAATTTCACCTCAAAGCAGGGGTCATTAGTTTAGCTATAAATCAAACTACAGGCACTCGCTCAAGTTCACCCTTACTCATCACCAAGGAGATAAGGAAAAGGTGCTGACCGAAACGGATTAGAATGTGCTCTTCTGTATTTGTGCACAACCACTGCCGCTTTCTGGCTTCCAATTGTCACTGCAGTCGACAAGCCTCATGATGCATGGAGGGAGAGCTGAGCCGGACCCTCCAAAGTCCCAGCCAACTTGAACTGACGCAATCCGCCCGCTGAGCTCTGCTTGCCAAAAGCCAGCCGCTCAGCAGGGGCAGGGTATTACAAGCTCAGAAATAGACTGCTACCTGGCGGCGACCATTTAGCATTACCCCCCGCCCGCCAAAAACTTCCAGCCTCCATGAGTGTGTCTTTAAGGCTTCCTGCAAGCATTTACCTTGGAAGGAGCACACAGCCCAAAGACCAGAACATTCTACACTATCCTCATGCACAAAAACATTGAGGAACAAAGAGGACCAAAAGCAGGGCTGTTTTTCACTCCTCACTTTTTGCCTTTATACGAACTGGCATCACTGATAAGTGTCTTGTGTTTCAAAATAAAAGCTCCTCAACTCCCCCAGCTCATCATTTGCTGTCCAGGCCATGCTAGTTTTTTTTTTTTTTTTTTTCTCTCCTCTCTCTCTCTCTCTGTCCCCCCACCCTCGCTGTTTTCGTTCTCAGGAAAGCAAAGTGTCTGCGTCTAATTACAGCTTGAGGTCACCAAGACAAAGAGATGGAAACAGAGCAACGAGAAAGAGTAACGAAGGAGAAGTGTGGAAAGTGGGGGAAGACGGGAACCAGGCCCAAAAAGGAGGCACGGGCAACAGGGTGGGGGGAGGGAGAAATAGAAGGCCTAAAGATATAGAAGTGTCAAGATAAAGTCTGGTGAGACGGTAGCCAGTGGGATGAGTAAAGGGCCGAGATGTTTACTGTTCAAACAGGCGCTTCATTCCAAGCCCGTGACATCAGCAACAGCTGCGTCTGAGAGGACCGTTCAGCAGGTCCACAGGCTGCAAAGAACCCCACTCCCCTACAAGCCGGATGCCATCATCCATAGGGAGAAACCCAACGTTGGCCCCAGGTGCTGCGCTGGACAAAGAGCCTTAAGTGCGTCTCTCTGGTCTGTCCTGACTGTTGGCACCTGGACATACGCTCACTTTCTGACCGGCACAGCCTTAACTTGGCCCCATATCTAGAAAGCGCAGAATGTAGAAATGTATGGGAAAGCCATTCTGCAAAAACCATTAATGTCATGACATTTACATTCAGCTCCCTAATGAGACGTGTGGAGGCTGCACGTGTAGTATGTAACACCCTGACAGAGTTTAATTAAAAGATAGCTCTATGTTATCAACAACAACCGTCCACAGGGGAGTGTGTGTGTGTGTGTGTGTGTGTGTGTGTGTGAGGCAATTAGTGCTTATCCCATCAGCAATAACTGGAGACATAAGGCTCTAAATCTACACTGGGTAATAATGAATCTCTTTGGCTTACTGGTAATGTCATCAGTTAATGCTGGATTAAACCAACTGATGTCTTCCAGAGCACGGTAAACTCCCAGTCACTGCATTCACTAGCCTGCGCACTAAATATTCACCTTGAAACTCAATCTATACGAAGAAGCTGTTTATACCAAATGAGGTATTTTAGTACACAAAGACTGGGATTTTCAGCAAAACTGAGATAAGAAAATGTATGGCTGCAACACCAACAGCCAGCCATGCGGTGGGTCTAAAGCAGTAGACAGGGAAACGGGGGGGGGAGCAGGTATGGATTTAAAATAAATAAATAACAGGCATCCGAGAGCCATCTGCAACTGCCCCAACTAGAAACAACACAAGGGTGCAGAAAACAACAAACCGCAGGGGGTGTCGGTGACGGAGATGGGTCGTCTGCACATGCTGCCAGACAGCGGGCTGTGACAGAGAGGGGGGCGCTGTCTGGACATGCTTCCAGACAGTGGGATGTGACAGAGAGGGGGCGCTGTCTGCACATGCTGCCAGACAGCAGGCAATGACAGTGAGGGGGCGCAGTCTGGATATGCTTGCAGACAGTGGGATGTGACAGAGAGGGGGTGCTGTCTGCACATGGTACCAGAAAGCAGGCAGTGACAGAGAGGGGGCGCTGTCTACACACACTGCCAGACAGCAGGTGGTGAAAAAGAGAGGGTGTTGTCTGCATACACTGGCAGAGAGCTGACCAGTACCACATGCCACGGTGATGTAGAGCTGGCACTGGTGACGCCCCTCACAGAGGCAACGAAAAGAAAAATTACATTTCACAGAAAACACTTTCAGCAAAGCACTACTACAACTGCTTATTAACCTGACAGATCAGTGAAGATCTTAGCTTGGACAGTTTTGTACACAAGTTAGAAATCAGCGCATGTTCATTCAGGTGAGCTCAAATATGACATCTAGTGGTAACAAACAAAAACATCTAAAGCTGCAAAACTTGGGATAAAAAAAAAATACAAAGTGTAGCTCAGAATCTGTGAAATGAATACAGAAACGTGTTTGGAAATGTAAGCGAACTCTAATCAAATGACAAATACTTTCAGAACAAACAATTATACAAGATGTCGTCTTGGTAGGAAAAGGGGGGGGGGAGAGAAAACAGCAACACAATCATGCTCAGATATGATGCCAAGATCAACAAACTGTTTGGCATGGAGTACTCATTTAATCCACCCAGAATGCTCAAAAAACAGCACAAGTGATTCAACTGTGTGTGTTCTCCAGCCCTACAACAAAGTTACAGTATTTATAGCACACTTGTGAGAAGTGGTTCTCTTATTTGCCAAAGAGTGTCTGTACATGTAACGCATCATGTGAGAAAGTGTCTCCTGTGCTCAACGGAAGAGGCCGCCCCACATGCCTGTGGAGGAACTGTTGCAGAGGGAAGAGGACATCACACAGGCGGACCCGTGGTTCCAGAAGGTTCTCACTGCCCCATAGCTGGCATTCCATCTGCTCAACAGCTGGCCGTACTAATCCAGATCCCACAATGCCAGCCTGGCCCGGCCCATGAGAACCCAACACACAGAGGCCCCTATTCTTCTCTGGCACTTCATGCTGGCTGGCAGGATATACTAACCCCTCCCCCTCACATTCTCCCAAAATCCCTCTCTCTTCACACACCCTAGGATGGTTAGGCCTCTCTTCTGTCTGTCTGTCTGTCTGAGAAAGACAGGCACAAATTACCAAAAAGCAGAACACAAAACAAGCTGCTGTACATGTGCCCCACTTTTTGACAGCCGCACCAAGGAAGGATAGGATAAAGAAAGAAAGGAATTCTGGGTAATCAAATAATCCCAAAATGCTTCCAGGTCTTGCCAGGGCCACCTAGTCAACGCACAGAAGAAACGTCAAGTTGGATAATGGAAGACACAAGCTGTACTAGTTCAGGCAATCGCTCAGACATCAAAAGCATTGTTCCTGTTAGAAAGGGTTAGAATTAGCCAATCAGCTCTAAGAGTGAAGAAATGACATCATACCAAAATAATGTGGGAAACATACAAGGGGGATTGGGTCGCCCTTTAACTAAGGGCCTAGGTCATAATGGCTCTTACACCAATACTAAAACAGAGATGAGGAAGGGAGTGGATGCTACATGCTTATTAAATTGTACTGAAATTGCACACACCCATTGACTGAGACTTGTACCAGTAAGAAGACAGTACTTATAGGATGAACATTGTGCTGTGGAAGTTGGGTCCCTTCCATTGAAGCAAGCGTGTTTATAAAGTTTCCAGATGGTAATCGTCAATATTTCTGAGATAATTAAGTGTGGAAAAAATGCTGCTGAGTAACAGCTAGCACCCCTTCTGAACACTCAGCAAACTGGCTGAGGACACCAGTGCTCTTGTGCTGACTGGAGGCAGCTATGATGTTCTGAAGAGGGAAGAGAGGGGGAGAAAAAAAAAAAAAAAAATTAAAACCATGCCACCAACCCAGTGTCTAGACAGGAAGATGTAAGGAAGCTACTGTGAAGGTCACTCATCTACAGGCACCACAAGGACCCTGCCCTGCTCAATGAGCATCTAGTTAACTTGTCAGGTACACGTTAATACTGTTGCCAAGCCAGGGATTCTTTTGAGTTCACATTAAAGAGCGGAAAACAAAATGATAACCCTTTAGCCTGTGTGAAGAGTCAGGCAGACAGCAGGGCAGACTGACCTTCCTCAGGGACAGGACCCAGACTAAGGCACTTCAAACAGGAAGCAGAAATAACAAACACACTCTGGGTTTGGGAAACACAAAAACAAAAAAGTCTTCAGCTTGGCCCATATCCACTGAGGACTGGCTTCAAGCTGTCCAGGAGCGCTTAAGTGCAGGTCGTGTCTGGGGTTCTAAATATGCAGGGGCTCCTGCCTCAGATGGCAAGAGTCTTCCCAGGAAGTGATGGAGACCATTAAAAGGAGCACAGAGGCTCAGCAAATAGGGGAATCAAGAGGTGAGTATCAAGGCCCAACTCCAACCTCTCAGGGAGTGTGGAGCACCCTGCTATCCCACTAAGTATCAAGGCCCAACTCCAACCTCTCAAGGAGTGTGGAGCACCCTGCTATCCCACTAAGATGCAAAACACTTCCTTCCCAATCCTGGCCCAGTATTCATTCTGATCAAGAAAGCAAGTCTGAAAGTCCCATATTACTATATAAGAAAATATTTGGAAAATCATGTCTGAGATATAGACCCCTGACTAAGTGATAGAGAGGACTGAAGTGAGATGCACAGAGCCATATATCACACTTCAAAGTGACATTGCCAGCATCTTCAAACAACATTCCTGTATGATATCATGACTGAACACAATCCTCCATCAGAGGAAGGAATAAATCTACACCGGGGCTCAGTTCTGAGCTCTCTGAGGCCAAGACAGTCTGGCCCAGTTCAGTCGCTCATACAGGTATGTAATTATCTGAAGCGCAGGCCTTTTTTGGTCTGACCTGTCAAAAGGTTTTAAAATGTAAGCAACGATAACCTTTGGCCTCTGCGGTGTCAACACTAGTTGTCTGTAAAGGTCTTCTATACGTTTTGATTAAAACGATAAAACGTGGGTAATAGATGCTGGGTTTTATAACTAAAACAAAGCTGCAGGACACAGTGACATGCTTTCCCTCAGGTGAACCGGGGGGGTTATATAGCAGTTACGCAGGTTTATCCAACACTGACCTTCTCCTTTTCTCACCTGGGGAAACAGGAGATGTATGGGCAAGAGATAGGCCCTACAGGTTGTGGGGGAAAGGGGGCTAAGACAGAGGGGGACATGGGATGCGCAAACAGGAACCAGAAAAAATACAGTGAATCAGGGAAATGCTCTCTGGTTATAAATGTGCAAGTCCTGAACTATGGGCAAAGAACAGCAATCCACACAACCAAATGTCTGTGATAACCACTCAGCAAAATATACAAAACTAACCAGAATTAATGAATTTAGTTACACACACACAAATGTCTTTTATTCATTTTTTCCCCCATTTTCCATCTAAAACTACAGTTGAAATAACTGCTTTCTTTCATTTCTGCACCAATGGCTTTTACAATAAACTTGCCCTAATTACAAAGCCTGAGTGTTTCTCAGACAATGGCTCCCCTTAAAATATGATTAAATGTCTGCAATCTGTGAGACGGACTGTGAAATTACTGCTATTAACATCAGCACCACTGGAGCTGATCATTATTTACAGAAATCACCCAGACAGAAAGCCCATCTGCAATGCATCGTCAGCCTGCCTGGTAGAGCACAGCCGACATGACTGGATGAGTTTAGTGTCCATCTCCCAGTGCAGCCAATCACTGTCAATCATAAGACCAATAGGTCTATGCGAAGGGAAAGGCCCTCAACTGCCAACAAAACAAATGAAGCTGGCAATTGTCACAAGGGTTTGTCCATCAGCCTCGTCCACATATGGACATGACTCCACTCCCATACCTTGTAGTTCCTGCTCGTTGGCTCTGGGGCTGCTCCGAGCGCGGCGATCTGGCTTTTTGGCACCGGGGCTGCCACCCCCACCCCCACCCCCGCTGCCCACGTGGCCTTTGCCATTGTAGACGGTGGTGCAGCCCACGTTGCTCTTGTACAGGGAGGAGGGGGGGCTGTTAAGTCGGTTCTGGCGGTCCAGCTTGCCTTTCTTGGTCTGAGGCTTGTACTGCTCGTCCCGGCCAATGTAGCTGGACATGCCGTACACAGGGATTATCTCTGCGCCATTGAGAAAAGAGAAGGGGCACATGAGGGGTCAGTCGTTCCGGTCATCAGTTCAGTCATGCAGCATGGACGGCAGCAGTACAGAGCAGTACATTTTAAACAGCCCAGAAAACCTCAGGTGGCTCTTTGTTTTTTCGCAATTAATCCTCCTGAGCCAGCAAAAGCTCCCCCTATCCCTCCCCCGGAAAATTTAATTAACCCTCCCCACCACTACAGGCCCAAACTGCTTAACTGGTCAGGATATGGATGAGGTGGGATTTCACTGCACTGTCTTAGAGGCTTACTTCAAGGCAACAAATTAGCTTTATCCAGGGAAACCACACTGTAACATACTGCAAACTACACTGCAAAGGCCAAAGATCCGTGTTGATAATGGAGACACTGCAGTTGGTCTTTTAACAACAGTAAAACAAAGTATCCCTGCATTGTCAGACCCACACAGGCAGAGGTGGGCTTTAAGTCCTTAGGTAAAACTTCACTGAAATGGACCCACGGCCCACAAGAATCTTACCTTCACTATAGATGGGAGGAAGGTGGTGCTGGTAGTACTGGTGGGCCATGTCTCCAGGGCTCACAGGGGGGTAGAAAGGTGAGTGAGAGCTGGGGATGAAGTGGGGGTGGGTCAGGTAGGGAGCCAGGTGGTGGGTAGGAGAAAGAGCTGGCGTGTAGCTTGGGGGGTAACATTCAGGAGACTGCGGCGTGACCACCACCCTGCGGACCCCTGTATTGTCCTCCAGAACCTGCAGACAAAGGGTGGACAACAATGCAAATGTGTCTGACGGCATGGCCAACTGGCACCATTGTAGAGAATCAGCTCCACCGACGAAGAGACGGAAATCTTGTGCTTGTATTCCCCAGATAATAAGAATAGTAAAACAGTAAAAAAAAAAAAAAAAAAAAAAAAAAAAAGGAAAATATTTGAACTGCATGAACTCATAATGCTGCGCCTTCAGCAACTGTGCCCTAAGATGACAGAGGGTTTATCTAGGACTGAAATCGTGTTCTGACATGGTTGCCGTTTCAGGAGGCCTGTCGCTCACCATTACACTGACAGGAGGCCTAGAATGTTCTGGATCCCAGATATCCTGGCTCGCCACTTTGTTATACACTGGGACACATTTTCAAGCCTCCAGCAACAGGCTTTCAGTCACAAACCCATGCAATTGTACCAGAGATGGATTGCGGAACAAAAGAAAGTCACAATTTTCCCTCTCCACAGACCTGTCTCAGCATAAATAAGGAAAAACATGTGCTCCATATTTACATATTCCAAACACAGAGTGGTAGGAAAGTTGGAAACAAGAGATTAAAACCAGAGCATCTTGGAGGACTAGGGCCAGTGAAATAGCGGGGCTCAGTGAACACACAGACCCATGAATCTCCTTCTCTGCTTACGCCAGTGACTTATATTAACTGCAGTAAAAAGAAAAACCATGTGCAATGCAAGCGCAGGCCACAGTCTACAAAGGTAGCATGCACAAGGCCTGGGAACGGGATGAGGAGGCTGTCTGTTTGCTTACTGAGCAACACCAGTTCTGCCCTGTAACAGAACTGTGCCCACAGGCTGTACCGGAACTCCACAAGAGAAACTTTAGCTGAACTCGAATATTCAAGTTCCTCCATGATCATTCCCGCTGACCACTGACATCGTCATCATCGCCTTCATCACTCTCAGTTGGCACGCAATCAACTCCAAGCAGCCAACTGGCTTCATAAACATAACTCCCCTTCCACTCCCCCTTCGGCTCCCAAGATCCCCCTGGTGCCTCAGGCAGAGGGCTTACGTAAGCATGACTCTGCTTCCCGCTCACTGCTGGCAAGCTCGACGTTTCAATTCTAGTACCTGACTCAATAGCACTCCTCACAGTGTACACACTAGGGACCTTTGGGCTAGGAGAACAGGGGATGGTGGGGGTTGGGGTGGTGGAGATTACATGACAACTGCTTTTGTCTCATTCAACAACGTCATCTGCGAAGCGTCAGGGATGAGGTTTCTAGAAGACACTGCCTGCCCTTTCAGACAGGCCATGGGTAGCAGCCACAGCTATCAGGGCAAGCAAAGGCAGGATTGTTGTCTCCACATCTCTGTGGGAGCCATGGTGACCAGGCTTGACCTTTGATAATCAATTCTAATTGGTTTAAAAGATAAATCAGCCTAGCTTCCAGGACAGAGGAAAAGGAAGTGAGGCCATTCGCTTGAAAAAAGAGGTCTGCTAGGAAGCGAAGCGTAGCAAGACAGGGGAGTCATCTGTTACTCAATAACACGCCACACATTAATGCTTTAATCCAACAAATTTCCTACATCTAAAGCACTTGGCATTGGCAAAAAAAGGCATGTGCTTATTTATTTTATTTTATTTTTTTTAAAGAGGGTGGTTTGGTTGTGGAAAATTTTTCTGGTTAATTAAGATGGTACCACAACAGAGCACCACCCTTGTCTTTAACGTCACTTTCTGAATTTTCCAGAACATCTTGATCTCAAAGATGGGCCAGCACATTGCTGCTTCAAAAACCGCTGCCAGTGTGGGATGTGCTCTTTAATCCTGTGGGGGCATGTGGGATTATCCTGTGCTCCGCTCATCTACAGCAGAGCGTGCACAGTACATGAAGAACTTTTCACTTATTTTACTTCAGGCAGCCACACTACAACTTTGCTACACCTAATAAAAATCTTTTGGAAAAGTTGTTGGTGGAAAGACAAGATGGTTTAGTAAAACCATCTGCTGGAGAGGAATCCACAACAAATAAAAAAAAGTTACTGCATTTGAACGTGGCCCAGGACAGCCATCACAGTCACAGGTCCAAAGACACGACGGCAAGCCACTGCTGCCGTACTTCCCAATCTGGCCAACTGGTGTAGAAAGCCTATGTTAACCACGGACACTGAGACGCACAGTCGGTAAAGTAGCAGTGAGTCAGGAAGATGCCTCACACTCTGGCAGCCGCTCTACACTGAACAGATGTCGTTACCCAAAAGCAGAGTCATGCAGATCCATCACGTGATGTTGGCGGCTAGTTAGGCAGAGTCATGCCGGTGTGTTCTTCCCTGATTCGGTGCGGAAGGGCTGCAGGAGTCAGACTCAACAGAAGAACAAAACAGAGCTTCGGTCCGCCCGCCTCAACTCGTCCTTGCGACCCGTCCTACTCACCTGCGAGATGTACCCCGGGGGCACGTGGATGGGTGGAATGGAGCCGTTGGGCGACATCATCGGCACCTCGGCTGGCCCTGCGAAACAGAGAGCCGACTGTCAAACTCTGCAAGCACTCGGTTTCACAAACCACCCCACCCCCGCTGAGCCAAGAAAATTATTCTAAACACATCTGGTGTCACTGCTCCATTTGTTCCCGCTGCCGTTCATATGAACTGTCTTATAGCAGAGAAGCACATTTGATTACGGCTTAATTTCCAGTAAGAAATGCCACTGGAAGCTACAGAGCATGGTGTCTTACGCAATGAACCAGGACAGCCGATGACACAAAAAAAGAAAAAAAACCCAATATGGTGGTTAATTAAGACCTGACAGTAACACTTGTGATTCTTAGGACTTACTGGACAGAATTGGAGCACTGTAACCAAAACCTTTCTGTAAACCCTAATATTATGACCAGGGGGAACCACAACCTCCCAAGCTGTTCCTCTGAGTAAAGAACACTCTGGAAGCAGGCAACTCTCACGGTTCCAGAAGCAACAGGCTTGATGAGTGACAGCTGTCACCCTGGTTACGTTCCAGCCATCGCCGAGGTGGGGCCCATAAAAGAGCGAAAGGAGTAGATATGGATAGCAGCACATTACACTATCTGGAAAAAGGTATATGCACATACCCTGCCACCAATCACCTAGGGCCTCATTCTTCAACTCCAAGGTACAGATGCAAGGCCTGTACAGGTGCAGTGGAGGCAGCATAAAGATGGGGGGGTGCAGAGTTAAAAGGGTAGGAGTATGCAAATTACTTTGCAACTCACTTATACAGTCCAAAGCCCTAAACTGCTTTCAGCAACAGGCAGAAGCAAAATGCTATAATTAAAGGCAGGAGTTTAAAAAAGGCAATAAGAGAAGGGAAAAAAAAAATGTTTGTGCTCAGTCTATTTTTTTAAACAAAGGTTTTAATTAAGGATTTAACCTCTAGACTTAAAACTTTTCTTCCTTGGTTTGAATAAATCTGTAAAGTTAACCCAGACAGGAGTGTTGATTTTTCTACAGTGACCCTGAAACAGAGGCTCCAGCAGCAGAGCTATAAGCTGCTAAAAACATTTAGCCC
>JABJVR010000037.1:2306112-2355163 GCA_025773905.1 Chitala chitala | reverse complement strand
GTGTGTGTGTGTGTGTGTGTGTGTGTGTGTGTGTGTGTGTGTGTGTGTGTGTGTGTGTGTGTGTGAGAGAGAGTGCACATCCGTGTGCGTGTCCGTGTGTGTGTGCGCGCACGTGTGTCCAGGTAAAATTCACCGTGACCTCCTGGGTACATCAGTTCGAAGGGATGACTGGAGAAGCTTAAAATCCCATGGACAGCTATTGATGCATGTAACAAGGGCTTGTGCCTGTGTCTGTGTGCCCCATCGCCTGAATGTTTCTCTTGCCTCCTGAAAAACCCTCCAGCTCTTGGAGAGTGTTGACTAATGCCTTGCATGGGTGGTTGGGCACACAAACGTTTAAACAGCATAAATAAAATGGATTTTCTTCTTAGAGGCATATAGGTGCCAGTGAAATTGACTCTTTTGTCTAGAGCTGTGCTGTATGTGAGGGATAAAATGATAATTAGGCTGTTCACTTGCGCTTCATTAAGACCTGAGAAGGCTGTGTATTGGCAAGATGCAGCTTGTGTTATGTGCTGAGCAGATTTAGTGTATATCACATAAGCTTTCATATTCAAAATGTAAAACATGATTGAAAACCATCCTTGTCTACAGCATAATGTGTAGTGGCAGTATTTAGCCAACCGTATGAGGACTGGACAAGCTGAATTTGGTGGCCATAAGAATTCTATGAATTCTACATAAATCTTTACTTTCTGATAAATTCTCAATATGCTCATTTTAGGTGCTTAAGGAAATAATTAAAAAATTAATAACACACTGCCTACTAATTCTTGTATTTTAATGCTGCTTGTCCAGTGTTCTTGTTTAACAGAAGGCTGCTTTTCTCTTCAGACTCATCATAGGTCATAGTGTCATGGGGTTTTGTTTTGTACACTGAAACAAACAGCGTTATGTTTTGTGGTCTTCCATAACTTTTCTGATTTTAATGGTATGCTCTGAACATCTACTCTTGTTGGTTTACCGTTTCAGTTGCTTTTATTCTTTCTAAGAGGAATGATTGATGAGTGCTAGCGCCCCCTGGTGGGAATCTGACCTGAATATCCTTCAACTGTGAACCAGTTGATTGACAGTACAGCTGTGCTGGCAGAACTTAAAGGTGTTGACATGGCATGTTTATCCCCAGCTGCAGTTAATTAGACAGGGGTCAAAGGTCAACTAAAATTCCATAAGGAGTAAAAGAAAAAGTTGTTCTCCTTGCATAAACATGACCCACTTAAATTATATAATGTGCATTTACAAATTTTTATGTACAGTTCTTTTTAGTTAGTAAAATTATCTTAATATATGACATCTTTGAATTGCATTTGTTTGTTGAGACAAACGTGAATTTTTGACATGTTTATATCTCATTATTACATTACTGAAAGGTCATGTACTGTGTTCCACTACCTTGGAGCTAAAAGCAGAACATAATTAAAACTAACTAAAAGCAGAACATAATAGTTAATCATATATTTTAACGTGCAACAAGTGTCTGCATTTTACCACTGCTGTGTGTTAAAACACTGTTAGTGCCTCCAGTATTCCCAGCAGCATAAGGAAGATTAAAAATAAAAAATAAAAATAGACCCAGACATGGTTTTACCAAGGTATAACTCAAAATGGGGACACTATTTGGTGAGATGCATTAAGCCACATTTCCATTGTTGGCATGGTTATTTTGTTAAAATACCAGTGTGAGGACAGCAGTCTCCATACTTAAGAACCAAAGGATACATTTTAGGTCTGCTCTATAGTGTTATTTTTAACAAATATGATAAGGAGCTGACTATGATGTGTGTTGCTGCCTATGTGGTGGACCAGAACAGGTTGTGTGGTTCCTGGGGCCCCTTGTTCCCTCAGCATATAGAGCAGCCATGATCTGGAGGTGATGTTGTGACCACCACTTCAAACTCAAGGCTTAGCTGTGTGCCTCGCTGTTTCCATCAGCCATGAGCTCACTGGTAAACACAAAGATTCCACTTCCCGGTATTAGGGAAAGATATTGTCATCCAGAGGCCACATTCAAGGCGTTTTCAAAAATTATTTTAATCAGGATCTGTTATGCACATACTATCTGAATCCAGCAGTGAATCTCCCACCTCACCAAATGTTTGCAATGCTTATAACTCGCTGTCTCCTCCCTTTGTGAGGTAAATTTTAAGCCACTTACTTGAAGGTGTATGTTATTTAAATATCGGTTATCTTCCGGCTCTTACTGTTTATCGTTGTGGACCACAGACAACGATCTGCCTTCTTCAAATGAATCTGTAAAAAAAATATATTTGTAGATTTATCTCTTTCAAGCAGTTAGCTGATTTTTGCCTTTGGAGCGGAACTTCAGCATGTGCATTTCCTGCTGTGAGATGTTGGCTTGGCATGAAAATATACTGGTCATCCCTCTCAGGCAAATCGAATGTTAAAAGCAGCGTTTCAAAATCCAATGCAAGCTTAAGGTGCGCGACACTTCCCAAAGCCAAATCCTTTGCTTATCTTCAGAACCCATCCAGATCAAGCATGGGTGGTGGATTGAAAGATAAATTTGACATTTCAGGTCAATATGTATTTTTTTTTTGCTTAACCACAAAGTGACTTTGTACTCTAGAAAGATTTTTCCACTTTATTGCAAGAATGAGGCAGAAAACTGTAATTCCACGTTTTCCAATATAAAGGGTCTTTTAGCCTTGGGAATATCAAACGTGTTTGTTGGTGTACTGTGGCTGCCCCTACAGCAGACGTCCCAATCTCACCTAGTGAGAGGGTCTGTGGACGCAGCAGATCACCTGTCTAAAGCCACTGGTGCTCCATTTTGGTTATGTTGTCCCTTATGAGACATGGCATGTAAAATCGTGTGATTTCTGTCTGAGGAGAAGACAACATAGGTGTTTGTAGGTCCTGCAGAATAGGCTTACCTCTGACCCTAGGGAGGGTACTGGCACATGCTGTAGGAAGACTTGATCCTTATCTAGGGGAGAGCAGAGGTGTTGGTACGACCTGTCTACACTACTGTCTTTGAGGATAGGTTTGTTGGTGGTGTGACTAGTTAAATGCTCCTGTCTTTGAAGATGGGTCACATACTGGTTTGACTAGCTGAATGGTCCAGTCTCTTGTGATGGGTGAGTCATTAATATGTTCTGCAGTCAGCCAGAGTAGACCAAAACCCACACAAAGCTACACACAGCCAAGTTTATCTTTTTTATATAAGAAGGGTGCCACTTAAGTGTCCAGTAGCTTCCAGTAAACATCTAGTAATTTTAAGTAGTCACCATTATAAAAAGTTAAAATATCTTTGCGCTTTCATGTTTGTCAATTTGTATGGACTAAAATGCTAACTTTTTAGATTATTAAATTAAAATAAGAGTGGGTAAAAATAACATGCTTTTACTCAACAGTTTGCACAATATTTTCAAGGGGGTCAATGATGGTGGCCACTCTGTATCCAAATTTTTACAGTTTTTTAGATATCAGACTTCACCCATCTGCATGTGCCTGAACCTTGTGTTTTTTTTCCCCCCATCTCTTAAGGATTCAACACTCCATGCTTATGTGAGGTTCAGCGTATAATAAATAACATCCGAATTTATGACCATAAGGCCCTTACCTTGGGAGATGTGGTGATTTTTCTCGGGAAGCTCTTGTGTTTTCATGGAGCCCTGCGCAGCACTTTTCATGTGCAGATATGGCTTCTACGAAAACTTGAACAAATATATTATATTGCAGCATCTAGGGAGAAGCAGAATGTTACAAGATAGATTAAACAAAAATCGAAGTACAACATTTCAATTTATGCCTAGAAATGAAGTACAGCAAAAGGATGAAAGAATCCAGCACGTGTAACGTGAGATGTAGGCAAAACTGTGTGGAACAGATGCACATATTGTAAATGTGTGGTATTTCTCAGAACCTGTCTATAGTTTCAAAACAATTGAATTTTGTCTGAACACAGTAATTGAAATAGAAGGAAAAGGAACAAACTGTAGACTGGCGCAGGCTTCTATTTTGACATAAGATTTTTTTTTTTTAAATAAAATTAAGACATGC
This sequence comes from Chitala chitala, assembly GCA_025773905.1. Taxonomy (NCBI): domain Eukaryota; kingdom Metazoa; phylum Chordata; class Actinopteri; order Osteoglossiformes; family Notopteridae; genus Chitala; species Chitala chitala. Next base: position 2,351,140 of record JABJVR010000037.1, on the reverse strand, counting down.
AGGCCAATCAAACCCCCACTCAGATAACTTTTATTATGGATATCAGACTGACAAACTCGGCTACTTGTATGATCTGAAGCAAATCAAAAAATGAAATGTGAAACTAAAATCCTAGAAGTACAACTCTAAGACAGGTACAAATCAAAGGGCCTAGAAATAAGACAAAGGAAAAAAAAAAAACATCATGTTGTTCAAAATTTAGCAAGAAACACAGCTATGAGTGTGTGAATATTTAAATTATATGTGTAAGCTGAAGTGCCATTCCTGTGCCCTTTTCCATCAGGCATTGTAAAGGTCAGACTGATTTAGTGAGCTCTTGAGAACCCTTTTGCCGTGCAAACTAAATTAAATGAGACACTGCCCACTTTCTTCTGCATCAAGTGTCTAATTTAGATTCACATTTGCAACCCCTTCTGTGTTTGTTTTGAACATTATGGTCAAATCAGCAGAGTGTGATGGACTCAGGGATGAGTACATGAAAGTAGTTTTCTTAGCATGATGTTAGGACAAAGGATTCCATCTGGGTGTTTAAAAAAGCCCCCCCCCCCACTCTTGATCTCTGAAACTGTGCTAGTACATGTACATCATTCATCTGTCTTCACAGCAAAAAGGCAGTTTTAATTCAACACTGAGATGAATGTTTGCATACTTACAACTACACTGACAGTGTTTATGGGTGTAGTTGAAATTATATAAACACTGTTTAGCACTGCTGTTTTTGCTGTATTTTGTATCCGCAAATATGCGAAGGAATGCTATGTCATCATTAGGCTTTTGCTGTGGACAGCACTTAACTGATTTTGTGCCTCAAGTAATAATCCAAGGTGAAGCAGACACTGAAGCCATTTTTCCTATATCATGAAAAGGCATTTTGATATAGAGATCACCGTGTGATCCTGCTGGTAGTGTGACATCACCAGGAAATGCACTGAAAAGGGCGTTAATAGGGTTCCCCAGAATACCAGAAATGCCAAGGTGAAATATCTATCAGGTGATTCTATTTAGAGTGTGTTTCTATTTAGAACGTGTTCCTAGGAAGATCAGTAATAATGAGAATGACAACCATTAAGTGCACAGAACTTGCTTGTGTCTCCTTCAAAACATTTGTACTGTTGTAAATGGATACCTTTCAATAAAATCCTCTTTTGACTGAGTGTTGGTCATGCATTTTCATGACACTTCTCATTAACACATATGGGAAAATAAGCAATTAAAACATGTATTGAAGACAATATTACACATATGAAATGATGTTCATCTTAATAGTAACTATTCAGAACTGCATTATACTGTATAAAATAGTTTATTGATTAAGGTAACACAGCTGTTTAGAATGTTTGTATTCCATTGAAGAATTTCAATTCTAAACCCCATTTTTGTTCTTAATATCTCTAAACTCTTAATGTGAAAAGACTATCTAATACTATGTGTATATAGAAAATGGAGAACGAGGCAAATTCAGTGATATGGCCACCTAAGTGTATGGACATAAAATAGAAGTGGGTATTTGAACAGTATTTACTCATGTCTAATACTGCACATTATCTTGCAGGAACCCTTTTTTAACCTTTAAGACCTATATGACTGGACTAACTAATTCCACAGCCCTTCATGGTGTCTGCATATTCACAGGCACGGCTGCTGTAAACTGGATTTTCTGGACTTGAATGTAATCGTGATTAAAGCCTTTAAGTGCCAGGTTGCACTGAAGTATAGGAGGAGTATAACGCTGTGTCATGCCATTGACCTGAGACAGGTCTTTCAGTGATCTCAGCCTTCAGTTGTCTGCATTGTTTCATACCAACATGATTGCTGGATACAACGAGGCATCGTTTGAAGATTTTCTGTTTACAGGTCACTATCTTATCTTAAAGTAGTGGATAGAAGAAAAGTGGTTGTTACAGGTTCTCCATGAACACCAAGGGCAAATCAAGTCCGATTTCATTACTAAAACAGAATTAAAAAAACTTTTATATACACATTGCTGGTATTCACCAAGACTTGTGTAGTTGACTGCCACTGATTTTGCATGCAAAGAAGTCAGACCTACCAACAATAAAACAGTTTCACTGTCATCATTATAACTGTTTAACAAATGTAAGTTTTTATTTGCAACATTATTAAAACTCTAGTGCAGTACATAAATAACCTACAATCCCAGCTACTGCAAGGCCTGAACAGCGCACCTTTAACTTGTGACATCAGCCATTAATCAGCAGGGCCTTGTGTTTTAATGTCTCTTTTTGCAGCCACTACCAAAACATGGTTTGAAAATTAAGCACATCGTTACTAAAGCAGCACCGCTGGATTGATGAGGGTGAACATTGTTGACCTTTCAGAAGTCTGTATTTTCTGGTAACTGATGTCTGACTCTCCTCTGCTGTCTCTCCTGCATTAAAAACCTTCCACTGGCTCGATCGTAACCGTGTTACTCACTTTGTGCATTGATTTATAGCTGGTGCTCTACGGAGATGCAGTGTTATAGTTTATTGCTATTTCTAATGTTTGTCCTCTTTCTTTAAGGCGCTTGTCAGCTGTTGAATAATTCCCTGTTTATTACCTTTTGCTCTCGTGTGTGCTCAGTGTCTGCTCTCACAGTAATTGCTGGTTTGTTTACAATTCTTCACAGGTGGAAGAATTTTTTGAATTTCTGTCCATATTTCTGTTTTTATTTTATTGTTTTTTTTAATTCATAGAACCTGTCCAGCAATGCATACAATCAATAACTCATCCAGTACATGATAGCTGTAATGATCCTGATTAACTTAACATGCAGTGCATCTTTACCTTGTCATACAATATCTTTTCTGCTTACAGTGTTTGTGTATCTTTGTCAGATGGATCCACTCAAGTTGTACTGGTTTCTCGGTTTGTGAAAAAGATGACTGAACAACACCTTCAAATGTTCCAGTACTTCATTCAGAGATGATGAAAAGAGGTAGTTATATAGAGCTTCCTTTTACAAGGTGTGCTGCTTTATATGGAGGTGTTAACGATCTTGAATATTGTCAAGTCCTGTGAATTCATCTTTGTTGAATGCAGCAATAGTCTTTAAACTCTTTTAACAAGCCCTTTCATATAGCCACTGCCCATGTATACTGAACACAACAGGTAAGTTGTTTTTTACATTTTCACAAGCCATTCACAGGAATCTGGAGACCACACACAAGAGTCATGAATGCACCATAAATGAATGTCTTTGTATTGGGGGAGAATGACCATGCAGAGGGAGGGAGAACATGGCAACTGCACACATGGAGTGGGCTGGATGCAGAAGTGTGAGACAATAGTGCTGCCTGCTGAGCCATTGTTAAAGAAATCTCACCAGAAGATTTGTTTTGGGGTCCTGGTAGTAAGCAGGTTGACTACCCCCCCACTGTGGGGGAGTGAGGTGTTCTACAGTAGTCTCTACCTGACCATACATCATCACATAATGAACCTGCTTTGACACACTCATGCTTTGTGTAAAACTTAATCTTTAACGCATCTGGAATATTAATTTAATTCAATGTTTAATTGTATTGTGAACTATTGAATTTTAATTCATCTTTACTGTTGTTGTTTCCCAGACTTGGTTTCCCTTTGCTTTGACCACCTTTTGAAGGCCGGTTTAGCGAGAGGGCTGCAGTGCTTTCTCGGTCCACAGAGCCTGCTCCGCGAGAATGAAAGGCCTTTTTTGTAATCCCTGTAAATAGCAGACCAGACGCCTACGTCTGACCTGTGTTATCGCTCTGATGTCAGTCTGTCCCCTTAGCAACAAAGATCAAAAGCTATTGCTACAAGTTCAAGCTTCAAGTTCTCTGAAGATCCTGTCTATGATAGAGATACAGCTGCAGTAAAGTGCCTTTTTTAAGATGTTATTTTTGTATGTCTATAGTTTATCATTTTATCATGTATCTTGCTGCTCCAGCCACCTTGGGGCCCATGGGTCTTCTCTTTATGGTCAGGCTATGCTGTCTCCAACATCCACTAACAGGAGAATGTGTGGTCAACCTACTACAGACGTTGACAAGCTGGTGCTCTAAGGTCACAGATGAGTTTGCCACATGTCGTCCTGGGATACTATCTCGTAAGTGACACATCTCTAATTTCTCGTGGTCCTTAAGTGCTGGAGGTTTATATTCACCCTGTGCTATGTAGCAGTCTCAAGAGAAAGGACAAGTTAGAATATTACAAGCTCAGTATCTTTTTTCAATATAAAATGTATACCAGTAAGTGTAACAGACACCAGGGGTCAAACCTGTGTTTCGCATGCCTGCACAATTTACCCAGAAAATGGCTTTATTGCCTGGACTGGAGAGCAAGTCCTAGCTAATGGAATCAATCAATCTCTTGCTCTCCTGTCAGGTGATGATGTGCGATGGTCCTTTCAGGCCCAGGTAAGGCCTATAAGCCCATAATGAAGCCTTATAGGTCTACCATTGAGTTAATGAAGCATTTGTGTTGTGTTAGTTTTATGTACTTCATCTTTGCTTTATTAAAGTTTAGCTTCACTTCTCTTCTCCTCTGTAAATAATCTCAATGGTAGGCCAATCTCTTTGTCTAAATTCCCTCCGATGTCAGGGATTGACATTTAATCATTAACGTCGGCAGTGAGAGCATATCTGAGGAAAATGAGGCAGAGGAAGTGACCTCAGGCACCGTTCAAATGCTGAAGTACTGTAAGTGCTGTTATTAATGTTGTTTTTAATCCAAGATGAAGAAAGCCCATGGACTTCTCCCAGAATCCTCTCTTCTCTCTGATCTTGGGCCGATGGCTGAAGGAGTCCACAAGGCGGATCGGGTACATGAAATGAGCTGCAGAGCCAAATGTATATCAAATTTTTTGTCTTACCAAACCCATTTAGATCCCTTTGGGTTCTGGGATACACAAACGCACTGCAAGAATGCATAATTATGCAGGTGGTTTGTTTGACCTGCTCAGTCAAACGTCTTGTTTGACATGGATGACTGTTCACCTTCATAAACAGAATACATTATTCATGTAGTAGAACTATGGTTTTTGGTGGCTGAATTATGCATGTAACAAACATTCTGAGAATTTTTTTTTTTTTTGTTGATGTTGTAATTGAACAGGATGTGAAAGAAAAGTAGGATAGGGTATTGTCGTTACAATTTACATATTGATGAATACATTAAAATGCGAAGACATGGGTGGTCATTCAGGGTAACACGTCTTATTGAGACATTCAGACTTTTTTTTTTTTTTGTCTTTTTTTTTGAAGCAAGAATCATGGGAAAGCCTTCCTCCCCGTTACAGCACAATACTCAGTACTGAGAAACAACAACTTTTATTTCACTTCCTGAACAAGACTCTACATGTTGGACTGTCTTAACTTCTGGGCAAAGTATCTTTCCAGTGTTCCTCGTAGACTAGGCCTGAGACATGCATTCACTTGACTGACATGTTTATGGCTGGAGCCGGCTGCTCTGGTAGGTTGAAGCTAGTTGTCCTCTGAAATGTTTGCGTTGCTACTGGCTATCATATTGCCACTGGTGGACTGAGTAGAGAACCAGTAATATCTGTGTGAGAAGATAGTTACCTTTACCCTGGGTACATGAGATGTATGAGACAGCAGAGTGTGAGTGTCCTAACAATGAAGCTCGTAATGTTGTGACCCAGTGCCGGTTTCATTATATGATTTCCCACTGCATACTGCCTAACACGCGAGAAGTTTACATTTCTTTTCAGTATAAACCATGTTACTTTTAAGGGAAACGTCAGGCAGCCTTTCAAGTTATTGGTTATCACTTGCCTGCTGGTTTAATCAGCACTTGGGTGGAACTAAAATTACCATAAATGAACAAGGGACAAGTATAATGTATGATCATTACAAATGTCAGTACAACACAGTGGAAAGTGTGAGTCCAAACCCTGGACACTGCCGTCGTTTGGAACATGGAGTTGTAAATGGTCCATGTACAGTAGCAGGAGCCCAGAAATATGCAGTATATAACTGTCTATGTGAACAAGTGCTAATAATTTAAATAGAACCTTTATAATGCTCACACCTGTACAGAGTATCTAGCTTTTATTCATATTTAAACAGAATATTAGCGTTTCTGATTTCAATAGCTGCTTTCATTTCTGGCCTTGTTAAATAGGAGACCCTCAACTGTTGGCTAAAGTGAGGGCTTTGTGACCTTCTGTGTGGTTGTCCATGTGAAGCATCCTTGATAATTGACCTGCTGATCACTGATATGAGGTCTGAGCATTTTCATGGAACTGCACAACCAGACCAGGTCACCATTGTCACTGCCGTGACCTTTGGCTGTGTGAAGGCTGGAGGGGTCACAACCTGGGTCATAGGAAAGAGGTGAGGAAATACTCATTATTTGGATCTGAACTGCTATTACTGAACTTCCAGGAGAAGGTGAGAGGAACATGAGAAGAAAATCAGCCTTTCAACTCACATTGTAAATTAATGGCAAAGGAGATAAAACGCTCAAAGGAATAAAGAGGTGACTTACAAATATGTGCCTTCTGCTTCGGCCTGACCTTTCTCCCCTCTTCATGCCTGGCTGCAAAGCTGAGGTCATTCTATCTGACCATCCTCATTTTGAGAGCAGTCAAGTGGCTTGTTTACAACACTTTATGCACCTGAAACATGGCGTACAAGAAATAGGGATTTTTTTTCTCCATACTAATTTTGTTGTGCTAACTGGCTGGAGAGATGACACGAAGGATGAAAAACGTTTTGGGAATTTGTTAGCATCTGGTCGAGAGGGGTTGGCAACGATGGCACACTGTATCTAGGCAGACATCTCGTGCACGCCACAGTCACTTTGTCATTGAGACCGAGGCCTTTGTCCCCTCTTCTTCTCCTCCTCTTCCTCTGTGCTGACAGGGTGGCCTTCATCCGCAGCGACTGCCTGCAGTGCCACCCCTATGTGGGGAGGGAACATCCACACACTTGATCTGGACACTGAAGACAGAGGCATCTGGGTATCAATTTCCCCAGGAGGTGTTGCTTTGTTGGTTCTTGTTATGGATGCCAACTGGACACAGTCGAGCACTGTGTGAAGCCACAGTTTGTTTATCCCCACAACAAGCCAACAGGCGTCTCGCTGGGGAAACCCAGCAGTACCCTGATGATTAGAAGAGGGAACAGAGATTCTTTTTATTTTTTTGATGAATGACTCATCTCCAATCAGTCTTATGCCACCGATGAAGGCAAAAAGTGATTGGAGGGCTGTATGCTGCTCGCAAGCTCCTGATTGTAATTGCCATGTGAGTGGAAGCGTTGAGTTTGCTGGCAGAAAAATCCACAGTTTTGGGCAAATGGACCATTAACACATTATTGGCACTAAATTTGGCTGGAAAATGAAAAAAGAAAGAGAAGAAAAAATGCATTGTGAAATAACTAGCGTGGTTTAAAGAGCTAGTAATAACGTTATCTGGGTATGTTAGCAGTGGCTGTTAGGAGCGAAGCACTCACCCCTGAATTCAGTAAGCGGTTTGATCCTCATTGACTGTGATGAAACTTTGTGTATTTCAAATCAAACACGGATGCTTCCACCTGGATTGTGGCTACATTTGAAGAGGTGAACACAAAGGCCTTCACTTAGGCGCTCATATTACATTTACAATTATTTTTTTGTTGGAGCTGTCACTATGTAATTGATTTTCTTCTGTTTTGTGGCCACTGCTTCAGGTAACGATTTTAATTAGCTAGTTTGAAAATGTATTCTGTCATTTTCGATGGTCACAGGGGCCCAGTAAAAATGCACCAGTGTCACATAATCCTTTGGCAACATTTAATGACCACTTTTTCAATAAAACAGACTAAATGTGGTCCCCCTCTGGTAAATACCCTGTAATTTTTGGACACATTTTTCTTCATTGGAATGGTGCAGATATAATTACTTCGGCTACGTATATCCAGCATACACCCGACAGCTTGTTTCTTCAGTAAGGACTGTCTCTCTGATAAGCTTCGTTCCTTGTTGATGTTATGACAAATCCTGCATCCCATCCCTGGGCTGCTTCTCTACAGCCTGGTTTGGTTCATTCCAGGTAACAGAATGCCTGTGGGTCCCAGGGCTGTGAAGAGAGCTCTTTGTGTGTTAGCTACATGAATATCTGTTTTCAAGAGCAGGTTGCAGTGACGGGTCTGTTCTGGTCTCAGCTTATTCCACGCTCCGCATTGCCTTTGTGACGAGCCTTGGTTGGAAGGTGAACTTCGACATCATGCTGAGTCGGGGTTTTTCATTACTGTCTCATGCGTCAGAGTGCTTTAGTGCCAGTCTCCTCTTGGTGCAGCTCCTCTCTGAATTATTTACACGCCACACAGAAAAGAAAGGCGAGCAGCAGACGTCACATGGCTTTATGGAAGCTGCCTTTTAGCTTCCTATTCTCTAAATGTGTGCTGATGAGCTGCCGACAGCCAGGCTGCCATGTTCTCCGGAGCCTTACCCTAAGCAGGCAGCCTGACAGGGAGACAGAGATAAGTGTGTGGTACGCTGGCTGCCATCACAGCGGTCACAGGCTGACCCCCCTGTACATGAGGAGGTCTCATTTAAATTCTTCAACTGGGGAGAGAGTCCAGTTATCGCAAATGGTCGTTTGACCTTTAAAGGGTAATTGCCTTTTTAATGGAAAGGAAATCTTGAAACTTTGGAAGAAAAGAGTTGTGTTTTATTGGTGGCCTTAAAAACAGCTTGTAAAATATGATGGTTTATTAATGCAAAGGCATGTCACTGCATCTGTGGCTTTTACAGTTTCAGTCAACAGTCCTATCTGTAATAAAATTCCAGCTCCATACAAAATTTGCCTTCTGAGCTGTATTCTAAAGTTCTGTGCAAACAGCTGTGTGTTTGTAGCCATTTAGATGTATGGTGCTGCATGTGTTTCCTTATCAGCTCATATTTAACTAAAGATTAGCTGTAGCTCTGGCTCATTATAGCATAAGTATCACTGAGAATTGGAAAACACTCACCAGCAGGCAGGTTAGCAGAACTTTCACCTCTAGGGAGGTGGGAAAGGATTATTGATTTTTTTTGTCATGCTGTCCCCTTCGACACTTTGGAACAGGGATCACTTTGAGCCAAATTCTCCCTAAGGTCTTAAAAAGGGGGGGGGCATTAAACTCCTCACTGGCCTTCCTGGATATACCACATTAGTAATTACCTTGTAAACAGTGGTCTTTGTGTTTCCCCACAGCAAACATCACTGGTGTTCCTGTGGTGCCAATATTATTACTGAACTCTAGGCATCATTAGGCAGACACATTAGTGGTGGAACATTAAACGTCCACAGGCTGCCCCACAATGGTTTGTAAAACAAAACAAGATCCCTTTTTTAATCATTTATGCAGGGTTAAAAATATTAGACAGAGTTAGAGAATGAAGAGATACAGAGGGAAGGAAAATCGTGGTGGAGCTCAGGGGTGTGTGTGTGTGTGTGTGTGTGTGTGTGTGTGTGTGTGTGTGTTGTGCACCTGTCCATGGTGTACCCTGTCTTGTGCTCTAGGTTGCCAGGGATAAATTTCAAGCCACCTGTGGTCCAGCAAAGGAAAATTGAATGGAAGGACAGATGAACATACACACCATTATAATTCATGTATAACACAGTCATGACTGATAGCTTTATTACAAGCCCATGTTTAAAGCACAGGTACATCTCACTGCAATTAGCGCTTTTACAAGCATTTAAAACACGCAAACTAAAAGAACAGCCTTCAGAGTTTTTCTTGAAGGACAATGCTGAGCTGAGATTGGAGCAACCTGCCAACCCACATACATGTACTGCTGAGGACAGAGAATCCCCCTGTCAGCCTCACTGGGGTAAGGGATCAAAGGACTGTGAAGGCTAACATTTGACCCCAGCTCAGGGACAAGACTTTCCAGAAGGTGGCTAAATCAATCGTCGGACTGCTTTTGGGACTCTGCCTTGGATTTCTAACTTTTGTTTCAGGTTTTAGTATCTTCAAAGATGCTATTTACGCACAGCTGAAGGAAAGGTTTTATTGGCAAAGATTTCAAAGTAACATCTTCTAAGGGGCATGAAACACTTCTACCACTGAACCAGTAACACAACTATGTATAAATTAATATAACCACCTTCTTCTTCTTCTTCTTCTTCTATAATAAAGTATTTTTGTGCAATGAAAATTGCTGAGCATGTTCCTTACCTGTCTCTGTCTCCCTCACCCATTCATAGCTGCCCAGTCCTGTTCCCATTTGCCTGCCTTTCCGTCATCTGCTCCTACCCAGCCTACTTCTCGGATTGACTCCTCAAATTCACAACCTGCGCCTGTTTTCACGACTCTGATTTCTGCCTGATGTTCATACTTATTTGGTCTGAAATAAATGTGCAGCTGTGCACAGGGATCCTACCTCTCTACCTCATATCGCTACAACTGCATTATGTGTATCTTTGGTTCATCCGTAATTTCCCTTTTTCTGCATGGCGCAGCAAATTTTACTTTTCATTCAACACGCATGGAAACATTTTTAAAAGGGCTCCAAGCCATGAACCAGAGTGCACTGATTCAGCCTCTGGTGTTTTTCTCCCCTTTTACAGCTTTTATATAGTCTTATCCTGCATATTTTTCAAGCAGTGAGAGTGATGCTCTTTCTCACATCTAGAAAGCATTTGGGTTTTCATTTATTTATCTCCCATTCCTGGTGTAATGGAACCAGCGTCAATGAAAACAGGCAGAAAATCTGTTTTTCCCAACTTGTGCAAAGAGACTGGATGCTGAGGTTTTGTTCTACAGTCGACACGGACTGTTTCACTTCTTTTTAAAGGGCCTTTGGATTACACAAGTCAAAAATCTCTGGCTAATGTACTTCAGTTGCCTTGTGTGTGTTAAAATGTAGATGTTGCCAACGTTCTCAATCATCTATCAGTACATGTACCTCTTTCATCCAGCATTTTACATCTGAGTATTGCATCACATTCGGGATCCTGGTGAAAGATTGTTTCGCTGACATCCAAGTGATAGAAACAGGCTGTAGAGCATCACCTTGTAGTCTGTTTTTCAACCTGTTTACATTGCATTGAAGCAGATAAACGTTCTCGTCCAGCGTGACCCGTTGGCACTGAGCCAGATTTGGTGTGCTGTCCTAATCCATTTTCTACACACTCACTTTTATAAAGGCAATGAGTTCCTTTATTCAAGGAAACAGACCATCTAAACAATATGGGAGCACCTGAAAGAAAGACTACATTCAGTGGCCTAGTTGCCCTTACTAAACCCTAAGTGTGATTGTCCAGGGCCTTATGTTATCGGCTGTGTGTCTGTAGTAGCTGAAGATGTAGAGGCGGTTTTGTTGTGTTGTTCTCTGCGTTTGAGCTACACTTTCTAATTGAACAGTTGGGATCAGCACAGGTTTCTCTATGAGAATGCTCAGCGCCTCAACCCTCCGCCCACCTCCTTATTAAATGCCAATTGAGTTTGTTCATTATCTCAGATGGATTTTTTTCTGGTTTGTTTTGTTTTGTTTGCTGAATGGATAAATATTAATCTTTTTTTTTCCTTGCTTTTCTGGCTGCACAAAGGCATCCCTCCTAGAGAATAAATTACAGAATGTAACGAGCCTATCGAATTGGATCATTAGCTTGATTAACCAGGCCCATATGTCACAGTGAAAGACGTACAAAGAACACGCACACATAAATAAATCATAATTAAAAAAGACAAATAACTCTTGAATGATTTAGTCTGAAGTTTATGATTTTAATTGGTTCTGCACGCTTGGATCAAACAAATACCTGTGTGAAATTTCTGTTCTTTTTTTTAAGATGGTTTTTACTCTTGGGTGTTTATTTTGTTTGGGTTTTAATTTCTTCTATCATTGCAGATTAAATGAACACCACATATGGTCATTAACAAATTCAAATAACCTGATGCTGAGAAAACATTATTTATAATAACATTTTTTAGACTGTGCAAGCCAATAACATTAAATAAATTAAATCTGTTACTCCCGATCTGTGCAATGATGTTTTTTTTTCTTGCTGCATTTGAGACATCCTGAATGTTTTGTGACCCCAAATTCATTCCTTAGCTTGTTGTGTCCTTCATATGTTTTCATCGATGAATCTTCCTGAAGCGTTGTGGTTCCTCCTATGTGATGAGCAGGAAATCTGTACGCCAGTCAGTCCCCAGTGCTAGCATGCCTGAGCTTGCATAAATTTAGTAAGAAATAAATCTTCACCATAGAGTAGCACTCACTGCAAACTGTCCTGTTTATTCAGTCTGCCCAGTCTTACTGCAGCATGTCGTTTCTAGTACAAAGTGATGTAGGCTTCCAGATGTGCCTTGTTCTCAGGGATGCACACCATGTAATGGCGTTTCTGACCCTCGGGCTGAACTTTGTGAAAATGTTTACTGGAGAACATGTGTTTGGTGATCATGTGGTGGCTAAATTCCAACTGGTACATCAAACTGTTGAACAACTGAGCAGAGTGAACAGAGCGGCGCTGGTAAGGATTTCCCTGCCTTTCTGCCCCTCTGACCTATTAACCCCTCAGTGTGCTGGCTGCGTCCATTCAGAGAGCACGTGGCTCTTATGCTTTGTTATAGAATTATGACCTCAGCTTTCTTTATGGCATGTTTCGGTTCTCATGCTGACTCCACTGCCTTTATTGTATGGATGATAGACTGCCCCTCATCACAAATGTTCAGCCCGTTAAATTCAGACTGTTACAAAATCATCTACTTTTGATTGGTGGGACACCAACCACTGTATGAACCTCACACACATTAGTGACAATCTAGGAGTGAACGAAAGCTTTTGTGTCCTGTAGTGTCACCTAATAAGTGAATCTTTCAAAAGTCATTTATTGACTTCACAGATTTAATAACAAGGTAGGGCAAATGGCAGAGAAATCCAGTCTGCGCCTTTGTGACCAAAGACATTAAAAAGTTGAATGTAAAATTATTACTATTGCATTGGTATTTTTGATGAAAATAATAAACCAAAACCTGGCTCTGTGCTTTTTCTCTGTAGATATAGAGATTTAAAAATGTAGTCATACAATGAACAGGGGATATCCAAAACTCAGGGGTAGGAAACTGACAGAGAAGAGGATAAAGATGGGAAGAAAAAGGTGGAGTGACTGAGAGAGGGAAGCGGGTAAGATGGAAAAATAGACTCACAGAGGAACAGAAAGAGAGACAAAGAGAGGCCAAAATACACACACAAATAAACGGATGGAAAGAGAGACCAATATATTACATTAACATGTATTCATTTGTAGATGCTTTTATCCAATGTGATTTACAACATTTCATGTGCATGGTGGTACAGCAATACTGGGTTTCTGCATTTTACCCAGTACCTGGGGAGCTAGCATTTGAGTGTCTTGCTGAAGAACACACCTAGTGCCAGGGCTGGGATTTGAGCCGGTAAAATGCTGACAAAGAGACAAAAAGAGACAAAAATGTTCAAACATACACAGATATACAGAAAGAGGAAGATAAAGAGAAAAAGGCAGAGACATTAGTGCAATACAGACAGACAGAGAGTTTGAGCATTTGAGATCAGACAGTTCCAACACACTGGCAAGTGTACGTGAGGATGACACAAGTGTACACTTTTAACCTTTACAACTGTTTCCACCACAATAGACACTTGTGCTCTTTTTAGGGGTTGGAGGCAGTTTTCCCAAAATGAAGGCTGGGCAATCTTGAGAGTTTAATGACAAATTAGTAACATCAGTTTTGCAAAGCGTTTGAATTGTCATGTGCTCAGCTCAATAAATATGTGAGGCTGTTAAGCTGTAAGGATGCTCACTTAGGCATGCTACACATGAGCAAGCGTGTGCCTCTCTGCTGTTCAACATGCAGCTAAACCAACCTACAGTCTCTCAATCTGCCCCAGCATCCCAATGGAAGCCTGCTCCTCTCATATTGTACAACAGATATTAAATGTGAGACAAAAAATAATATTAACTGCATTATTGTTTCACTGACCTTGTAAATAAGGAATTTTTTGGCAGTTATTGGCCAATTGAACAATGACATTAGAGCTTCCACTTGCTATGTGCTTTCCTAATTAATATATTTGGCCAGCAAACACTTATCTACAGGCTTTGTTTTTCTGCTGGCATGAGCGTGACGGCTTTCCATGATCTCTCCTTGACCTTCTGCTGGTGAAGAACCAGGTCCGTTATCTTTCCCGATTATCATGCAGAATTCTAGCGAGGTTCTGACAAACGTTCTGACGACAGAGCACTCTGGTGTGGTTGATTTTGCAAGCCCCCCAGGGCCGATGTTTGTGGAGCATGATGTTTATGAGTCTTATTAATGAATATTCATTGAACTTTCCCATTTGAATGTGCAGCAGACTCTGGGTCCAATGTGAGTCTGCTCCATTTGTGGTTTAGCTAGTCACACCCTGCTGTGCCTACCCACAGAGAGGCACTGCGGCTGATTCAGGCACTTTAGCTTCATGTTATCTTTCCATCTGTTGAGATTTTGCTTAAAGGTGCAGAGAAAGGTCTGCTTTGCTGTGTATGTAACATGGCATTCAACAGCGGGCACGCACAGATGTCTGTGAACATGAATGTCTTCCTACTCTGAATCTCAGGTGGGTGTCAAAACACTGCTCTTTTGCAGTCTCACCTCTGCCCCTGTTTATTTGCATGTTGGCTTCTGATATGTTGATCCACTTTGTAATGATCAGTGGCCAGAGAGCATCACCCTTTTGATGAGAGCTCACCGGTCTCTTAGTAGAACAGTGTGTTGCACTTCATTACTGCATGCATTGTCTGTGAGATGTGATCTGTGGGTGGGATTAATGTACTGGGTGAGTGAGAGAGAAAGAGAGAGAGAAAGAGAGAGCCAATCGCCATCTCTCTGCTTCTGATAAAGCTGTGTTTATCTGTCTCAGACACAGTGCTAGTGCACAGGTGTTCCAGCATGTCAGCGTAGCGTCCTGGCTTTGTGAGTGGAGTGCTGTAAATAATGAGAGAGGGGTTGGGTCTCAACATGCTCATGGCAGCAGTGTTAAACGGCCTGTTGGTACAGAAAGACTGCCCTCTGAGCTCAGCCCAAAACAAGCCAGTTTGTTATACTGTGTTGAGGTCTTCACAGGTCATGCAGGCAGTCTTGTGAGTCAAGTCTTGTGCCTAGTTTTACTTACTGCTGCTGATGTGACTGTGTGTCTGTGGAGGGACCAAACAGAAGCATTCCTCAAACAGGGAAGTGAATTATCACTGATGTCTGTAATCACCTGTTGTCAGAGTAAATTGAATGACTTTATCATAGGTGGGAGGTCAGAAAATATATAAAAAGGCAGGTTTTCAGACGTGTTTTATTTGTTTTTCATTGAAAGAATTGCCATTTAATTTGATAACATTTAGAGTTTTCCACAAAATCTATATTTTAAATATCGAAGAGCAAACGTCCTTGTGCAGAAGGTCTACTGCAGTCTTAGCAAGATATGCAGACATTTGCATAATGATGTTCTCATTGACAGCCTTGTGTGGACCACTCTAGTTTTCCACCATTTTTTGACAATTTTTGCATAAAAACTGAAAGCTAACAGTAGCTGAGGATGACAGCCACCCCACTTGTGTGTACAGTGTGTTTGTGTGTGCTTGTGTAGGGGGCAAGGCTGTGTGTGGCGTGTGTCTGTGTGTCTCACAGCAGACCGAATGCTTCATGGGACACTGAATGTGTTTCCACAATTTTTATGTCGGCTACACTGTTATTGTTACCTTGTTCAGTAATGGTCATGCTGTGGCTGAGGAGTCTTTCATTCTGAGTGGTTCAGGGTAGAGTTGACATCTTTTTAATCTCCATAACTACCAACTCCTGTGAGCCAAAAACACTTCCTCTTCACCTCCGCCCCAAAACTAAAGGCCAGAACCCGTTACCATCTGGTGTCATTTGGTTGGCCACAGATATGATTAAGTGGGGTTTCGATGGCTTTTAGTGAAGTTCTAGAGAGCTTCTGCTGGATCTGGTGGCTTTGCATTGGCTTCTGTCATCCAAAGGCATGACTGCCACAGTGCAACTAACCTGGTAACCGTTCAGGCTGCAATGAAACGAACATGGCTTTGTGTTCAGTGTGAGTTCATTTTCACTTCCAAGTGATGAAAATGAAGCCAAGAGTCGGTGGGGTGGGGGGTGTCCACACACCTCAGGGACTAGTCCTACGGCTCTGCCCTGTCATGTGCTGTCAAGATACAGCATGTAAGATCTCGCCTTCTCCACCACAACAAGTGAGGGGGTGGGGAATTAAAGCGTGAATCAATAAATTGGAGTCTGTTTAGTGCAGCCCCTCCCCAGCATCAGACAGCGCTGCGCAGAATGAACATGAAACGCAACGCAGCGTGCACTTGTAATTAAATTTTTAATATGTGATTATAGGCTGCTGGGCCCTACCAGAGATGGGGGGCTGATAGTGGGAGACAGAAAAGACAGAAACACATAAACAGCACAACAGAGCGACAGGATGAAAAAGAAATCAAACGGCACAAGCACAATTAAAACAGGACCATGGCTTTACAGCAAACACAAGAAACAATAGCATTAGAATTTAATATATCAGATTAAACAAACAAAAGTTCCAGCCATTGATAATATTAGAACCTTGAGGGTGCAACTACAAAGAAGCATTTCCAGGCAAAATGAAAACACAGTGGACTTTATTCTGGGTTTTGGGTTACCTTTGCTGAACGGAATATAAATACATAAAGGCCTGCCCTGCAACACGTAGGAACTACAACAGCCTGGGACTTTTAAACAGTGTTGAGATGAAAGCGATGTGTACAGCAGGATGGATATAGTTACAATCATGTTCAAAGAAAAATGGGGTCGAGGAGAAGTCTCTTTCCAAGCTCCTGCACGCCCACTACTGGTTTAAATTGATTTTGCACGGTCCCTTTTAAGTCAGAGCCCAAACGCGGAAGCGGCAACCAGCTCCTATTTATTACCAATGTGCTAGCGGTTGATTTATGGTACTCGCGCCTCGAGGGGTGCTGCGGCCCCAGTGTGGCCCGCTTAAACGTGATCTGCGGCACTGACCCCCAGACACGTACGAGCTGTTTCTTCACTAGTTGTGCAGGTGCCGCAGAGGTGATGGTGAGTTGGATTAAGGTATGCAGGTCGATGGTTTCAGTCAGCAAGTGGTTTATATTCCACTGTTTAGAGTGGTTATTAGGGTTCGTGGCCTGGTCAAACATCTCTCTGAACTCCTACTACTTTTGATGGGCATCTATAGGTTCTTTTGTGGACGTGGTTACTGCCTGCTCGTTGCTAAGGCTAATGCTGTTTGAACGACTTATATTTAAAGCACACTTACACTGCCTGCAGCATGTCACAGCAAATCCCAGTGCAGCGAGTGAGTTTCAATGAATAATTTATTGGTACAGAAGATTCACAGTTAGCAGTATAAATGCATTGCCAAAGCAAATCCTCTCCCCTCTGTCAGCCTGACTTTGATTCTCAACACTGTCTTGCATGTGCATTATAGAATAACTCCATGCCAAGCCAGGTTATTTAACTCCACATTTCACTGATTCAAGACAATAAGAGGCCTGACTAAGATCTTTCTGTTCAAAAGGGGAAGGAGAGTTCTTATTGTGAATATAATAGCATGTTAAT
Organism: Chitala chitala; assembly: GCA_025773905.1. Taxonomy (NCBI): domain Eukaryota; kingdom Metazoa; phylum Chordata; class Actinopteri; order Osteoglossiformes; family Notopteridae; genus Chitala; species Chitala chitala. The sequence continues at coordinate 2,333,576 of JABJVR010000037.1, read as the reverse complement.
TAGCGAGGAATATTTTCATTTTTTTTCCCTTGTATTTTCCCCCTACTCTTTATTCCTGCACACCAGGGGACTCGGAGAAGCTTACAGTTGTTCTTGCAAAGTGTAATGCTCTATCTGTCAGCGGCACAATGGGACTTGCAGACCTCGCTTTCTCAGCACAAAGCAGTGGATAGTACAGCTGCTGTGTGCTTACAAGTCACATCTGGAGAGAGGAAGACCCCCCCCCATCCTCTTCCCTGGTGAAATGGTTCACTTTGAAGGTAATACCATGTTTTGAATTAAGCAGCTCCACCTCTACTTTGGCCACAATCAGAGCATTTCCACTTAGAACGCATGTTAGAGATGGTTACCACAATACCCAGTGCTGATACATGAGTACCTCAACACTTCAGTTGAAACAGCACAACTGATAAGAATGTATGTAACACTTGCACACATGCAGGATATGATATGTCCACTGTGGCTGACAAGTCTTTGCTGTCACCTCCCTGTGTGGCTCTGACTACTGCTGTAAGTCTGCTGGCAAGAGTAGTTCTGTCTACTGCTTTAGTGTTGTCTGCTGGTTAGTGCTGTCCACTGGTATAGTGTTGTCTGCTGGTATAGTTCTGGTCACTGGTGAAGTGCTGCTAACTAGTATGGTGTTGCTCACTGGTATAGTACTACCAATAGGTATAATGCTGCTCACTGGTATAGTACTGCCAATAGGTATAATGCTGCTCACTGGTATAGTACTGCCAATAGGTACAATGCTGCTCACTGGTATAGTGCTGCCCACTGGCATAGTCCTGTTCACTGGTATAGTGCTGCCCACTGGTGTAGAAATGCTCAGTGGTACAGTGCTGTCTGGTGGTTTAATGCTGGCTGCTGGTATAACGCTGGCCACTAGTATAGTGCTGTCCACAGGTTTAGTGCTGTTCACTAATATAGTGCTACCCATCTTCCATTTAGTATGATTGCCTGATGTCTACCTGTTAGCTCTGGGATGAGGCTGCCTGCACTGCCCCTGCTTGGGAAGCATGTCACGGACCCTCATCGATCCCACCCATCTCTGACTTAATCAGGTAGGAGACAAAGAGCTGGCAGGAGCTCCTGATTAAAATATTTTTCTAAGGCTTGCCCGGGAAGGCGAGGGCCCTTATTAAAAATTGATTTGCAAGCTGTTTTGCATCGGCGCTGAGCTGAGGAATTTGCTCTCTACTGGAGCTCTGTCACCACTCCCCCCCAAGGTCCTCTTCATTCCTCTGCAATATCCCCCATTGTGATATCTTTAACTCTAAGTTTAGAGGAAGAGGCGAGAGCAGAGGTAAGAAGGAAAATGTCGTGTTTATTGAGCATTGGCCCAAACCTCGGCAGAATGTTTTGTTGAGTCTCACAGCGAGACCCGACCCGCTTGCTGAGCCGTGGGCGGGCTCTCGGCGGGCTTGTCCTTCTCCTGGGCTGGCTCCTGGTACATTCTGCAAACACAATAGAGCCCTGGGAAAGTGGAGCCTTGATTAACGTGGGAGGACAACAGGAGGCTTGGACACTGGGAGTCAGTATCACTGCACAGCGGCCTGCCACTGCCTCACTCTGCTGGGTCCATGCTTGCCCAACAAAACAATTAAGTGCTAAGCCCTAAAAGTCGTTATCCACATCACCGGCTGATAAATCCAACTTTTAGGCAGCTGTTTAATGGTGTTTTCTTCCTATACGCCTGCTGCAGAAAGTATGCGGGGTGTGTTTTGCTAGCAGGTTTAAATGCCCCTTGTAAGACACAGCTGCGTGCATTTGTTTAAGCAGGCTTTGCACGTCAGTTGATTAGTTACAAGCCTCCCTGGGCATTTTGTGTGCAGATTTCATATGGGGCTCATAGAAATTTGTGTGTTCGCATCGCTGTGCTTTTTAGCCAGAATGTTTCATTGTTGAGGGTTTACTGACAATACCGGGGGGCTTTTTCTGTGGAAGGTCCTACCTGCTTTAGCAAAGAACAAACTGAGGGTTATTTCTAGTCCCGTGTTTGGACCATCAGAAGGACTCAGCGTGTTCTGTTCAGCATTTAAGTGGACCTCTTTATCCCCTCCTAATATAGGCTAATGTGCAGCTCTACACCCCCTTCTCTGTCACTCTGTCATTACATAACTCCATTGCTGCACAGGGAGGTGCTATAAGGTCATGAAGGTCATCTGGGTAAGTAAGATGGTAACACAGTTGCCTAATGGCAGTCTAGAGGGGATTGGCCTCGAATTCAGTGAGGGGAGGGGGAGGCTAACTCCCTTCTTTTCTCCATGGCTACCTTGTGCCAGTCTTTGTTCATCTACGCTGCTCCCTGAAATGCTTCAAATGTATATGCAGTCTTTCTGCATTAGCAAGACCATTGGGTCTGTCTCTTACCACAACAGCATGATCTGTGATGGACATTTGGGTCAGAGTTTGGGTTTTAAGGGCACGCAGCGTTGCATTTAAATGGTGTGCTTTGGATTTGTTTCCCTCTTTTTTTTCTTTTGATGTGAGTTTTTTTTAAACATCCCAGCGCAGGGAAACTGAATGATTCTTATTTTAAACACAGTTGCGGAGAACAGAAGCTATTATATGAATTTTAATGGGACCCTCTTAGGCTGCGTTTCTGTTTTGTGCAGGCAGATGGGAGCCGACCTTTTTAAAGCTTCAACAGTTTGATGAAAGTGCGGCGTTTTTTCCCTAAAGCCGAGCGAGTGGCCGACAGTTTCACGAACAGGCCTTAATGGTTCTGTGGGGAACAATTTCCATTTTGTCAATCAGCCAATTTTTATTTGATTAAGCATCAGATCTAGAATCACAGAGAGATTTACAGACCTATTAACTTGTTGCTGCCCAAGTTAAATAGTCTCTTTAATCATTGGTCCGTTCCCTGGTTCCAACTGATCTGAATGTGACCGGCCTCAGCTCAGACCTAGACCTAGATGGGCGGGCGAGAAATGGAAGTTTAAAAACAAAAGACGCTTAGTCCCTGTCAGTCTCTGCGTGTGTTGAAGAAGAGCTGTATTCAAATGCAGGATGGCTAATCTATGCCAGAAATCCAGATGGATCATCTTTTCCTCCATAGTCTGACAGTGACAGAGTAGTACTCTCTGTTGTAGGCCTGTTATAACTGGCAACGGGTGATCTTTGCTTGTTCCTGGTGGTGGTGGGAGGGGAGATTACTGGCATTAAAACAAAGGCAGGTGGGCGAGGCAGGGATGTGCAGTGGAGCGATAAACCAAAGATGGATAAGCAACTTCTCCCCTCCAGGACGAAACCGTTCACTCACTTTCTTTTCTCATTTGGGAGATGAGCTGTGGGAGCTGCTTTACAACGTTTGCTGCCTCTCCATCTTATCCTCAAATGTAGAAATAAGAAAAATTGGAAAGCAAGGGTCTCTCAGGACCAGTCCCGACTTTGAGAACTTGCTGTTTTTCTTTTTTTTTTCTGGCCAAACATAAACATTTTATCTGCAAAAATATGTGCTCAGTATTTGTATGACTTTGAAACTGCAGTCAGTACCATTAAATGCTGGTTCCAAAGTGAAAACCTGCAAAAAAACACATTTTTCTCCACTCCCCCTCTGTAGAACAAAACTGCAGGTAACATAATAAAATGTATCAAAATAAGCATTTGGTAATATACATGTTTCTGTAACATATGATTACATTTCAGCAGCATGAATGTATCCTAAGTAAGTCATACAATACATGCAAACATTCCAATTAAGTACCAAACTTTATGTTTGTTTTTTTCTTTATGCATTAGCACAGGAAGGAAGAAACCTGACCGCCCTTGGCTTTGACTTACAGGATGAAAAGGTAGAAAAACACAGCAGTTATTGTGTTCAGTCAGCGCCCTTTCCCTGAGCGCACCTGTGTCTGTCTGTGCGTCGGACGCAGAGGTGGGGGGTTGGGGGGGGGGCGCCGTGAAGCTCGCGTGGCTTGTGTCATCATTCCTCACCCATTTCGTTCGCAGCCGCATCGTTTTCACAATGGCAAACTTGCGTCACTAAGCGACTTTTTTCACTTCATAAAATATGTATGCCGGCACGGGGAGGAAAAAAACGGCGATAACTTTCGACCGAATTAGATTTGGGAGCAGAAGCAAAGAGAAGGAAAAAATAATAATAATAAAAACGCATGAAAGAATTTAGCCATGGAACTCATAAATAGTTTACCCGACCAGTGAAGATTCATCAAGTTTCATAAGAGACAAATTATATTTCCTGACTTTTGCCTTCACGTCTTGCTTTTTTTTTTTTTTTTTTTCCCTTCCTGAGGAGTGATTTGAATAAAAGATGAGACACAGGAATATGAAGGTGACGCTCATGTTTGCTGCAGTTTGTATCCAGGACAGGACCTGCAATTCGACTTTGTGTGACAACTTGCAATTGAATTTGGTGTCAAAGCCAGCATTGAGGCTCTGCATCTGAAAATTTAAAAAGACAATACTGGCAGTAATGAAAAGCGTTTACCTTGAACACTCATGGGCGACACTGTTCTTGCCACATCGCGTCAGCTTCAGCTTTTCAGTGCGCCCTTTAAATATGGCTGTTTGCCTCACTTCCTGTCCTTGTCGAAACGTTGAGATTTATGGGTACGGCTTTGTGTAAATCAGTCAGCAAGTTTAAAGGCCTCTCTGCTTTCAGATCGTCACTTGCATCATTTGACCCTTTCCTTCATAGAAGTTGGGACTGATGGGTAGGAGAGAAGTGGCATAAAAATCAGCAAGGCAGGTAAAGGACACCTGAGTGAGACAGACTGTCCATCTGCAGGTCTGGGACTTCAGTGTTTCATGTCTTGGATTGACTGGGTAGAGGATGTGAACTGGGATGAAGCCCACCTCAAGGCCACCTTTGGGTCAGATGGGTTCTGAAGAGGGCGATGGATCTTCAAGCGAGCGGCTTGCAAGTGGCTTGTCACTTTGTGCCGCTGGCTAGCGAGCTGTACGGGAACCGTGGGCATGACCCTGCGGTCTCAGAGGCAAGGGACTCCACATCCCCCCCAAATCCCCAAATGAAGTTCTTGTTCCATAATTGATGAACACAAATGGACTGGAAAGCTCAACAATATACATGGTGCTCACACAATAGGAGCGTGTTGGATTCATTCTCATCACCCCCCCCCCCCCAGCCCATTACAAGCACTCTGTAAGTGAACATATAACCCCCCCACTACATCACTGAAGCACAAGAGTTGTAGCAGTGCATCCTCAGAGGGCGATGCTATCTGGTAAAAAACTGAGATGATTTGTGGCACGTCAGTGTGTGATCAAAGAAAGTTACACCTTTAAATCAGCTCCCATTCACCCGCGCATTAGTCATAACAGCTGTGGTGATGGGGGAGGGGGGGTGGTGGAACAGAGCACGGTGTGCGTCCCAGACTAATGGCCTCACGGCCTGAGTTGCTGTGATACTTTTGTTAATGCATTTCGGGGCTGATGGATGGCTTTTAGACCACGCGCCTCCCCCTCGTACGTCTTTATCATTGCAGCTTCTGTTTTGACATTTCTCTCGTGCGCCGTCCGGCCTGAACGGTACTGGAACGGCTGGCTTGCAGAAGGCTCGCCTGGGACCGTAGACTCAGCAGGGCCCTGCATGTGCCTAGATAGTTCCCTGCTTCTGTCTCATGTGGGGAACGCAGGGTTCAATTGACAAAATTGTGTTTTGCTAGCGAAATATTTTTAGGGAAGGGTGTGATGAAAATACATTTGCAGGTTTGTGTTGTTTGAGAGGAAAACTACTTACGTATTTCCCACCGCGTGTCCTTCAGAAATAGCTTTTTCTTTGACGTATTAGCTATATGCATTATTGTTATGGTGTTATTTTCTAACGTGTAACCCTTCAGGTTAAACCCAGTGACCTTCACCCCTACATGAACATGTGTTGTTTATTTCCAGAATGTTTCTCAGACAAGTCCAGTACATTGCTGTGTGCCTCCTTAAATAAGATGACATAACCTGGATTCGTCTATGCTTCTATTAAACAGTTACTACACTTGCAACTGATGTCTTGCCTGATTAATGAGTGCACAGGGACTCAACAATGACCAATATTAAGCAGTAGTTACTAAACCATATGTTTAGTGTCACTGAAGTGGATGAAAATCTGGGACAGAGCTACAAATGTACTATGCCTGCTTATATATATAGGCACTCTGTAAAGAGGTACAACTACTGAATGATCATTACTAAAGAAAATGGATAAATAAAATCCTAACAAAATACTTTTCAGAGAGACATCTTGTGCATGACAGGTATAAGATGTTCCAAGGGTTTTACTCTGGCTGCTGGTACACTGGTGTGTAGTATAGTAGCAAGCTCACATTTTGGCTTCTAGATATGTTGGTCTCAGCTCAATCTACCCTCTCTCTCTTTCTCTTTCTCTCTCTCTACCATTTACGTCTGTTTACTACCTGTTCTTTGGGTTATTTGCAGCGTTTTATTGCAGCAATCCTAAGAGGCACGGCAGATTTGCAGCCACCCCTAGGAGGCAATTTTTTCCCCAAGATTGGTTTCAGTTTAGCATTTAGATAGGAGTGATGAACGAGCGAGCAGCAGCAGGCCCCGCCCTGACTCAGGGGAGAGCAAAGTGCTGATCTGGGATCTGCCCACGTCTCATGCTGAACCCCTTGTGTTCAGCACTGGACTCATGTGCTCCAAAGTGCCTAATGCCAAGCTACCTACCCCTCCACACATACACACACACACACACACACACACACACGCACTACCTTCCCAGTTAAAAAACACAAGCAAAACAAAGTTGTATGAATGCAGAAAGTGCTCCTTATCAGTCCTTTACCACACAAGAGGCTTACTTTTAGTCAGACTGGCTGCCGTATCACATTCAATAAGACTAGGAGAAAACAGAGAGCAAAGGTGAACAAACAAGGATGAAAGAATTGGCAGGTTTAAGGGAGGAAACCAATGAGCGCGTGATTTAAGGGCTGTGCTTAATTAGACGAGAGCTTAAGCACCAGTGTCGTGTTGTAAAGTGATTAGACTGGGGCTAAATGAAGTGTGTTCTTGTCTGCAGCTGCCACTACAGCCTCCAAACAGGAATGGAACAGGAGCTCATTACTGTTTGTGGACTGGCAGTGAAGGGTAATTTGCAGAGTGACTTGCTATCACTGACTTCCGTTTCTTGTGTGCTGGAGTCTTCATGGACAACGCTGGAAAGGAGGTATATCTGTGTTCGTCACAGTAGCTTTGTTCTCTATGATGAGTCATATCCAGCATAGGGAGAATCTCTCTGGGAAAACCTCCATTCCTCTTATTAATCAATAATACCAATGTACCTGACAGAGCTCAAAAATCGCATAACACTTTCAACTACACTCACAGATGTTCAAATTTTTATGACAGGTTTTCTGCAGGGTTTGCAGAAAATCTAACAAATGAGTTATTGGTTCCTCTCCATGACTATATTCTGGTTTTTCTAAATTTCTAAATTCATTTTACCAGTTTTTTGTTATGTGCTCTTTTGATATAGGTGTATTAAGCTCTTTACAAAAACTCTGTTAGAAAACCTGTTATATATTAATAAACTGTAATTCACATTTGACAGGCCAGAATTACGGAATGTATCACCTTTTCACGCTAAGCATTTTAACAAGATAAGTTTTTAAAGTGCTCTGAAAAGGAGAATATGCAATTCTGACTGTGAGAATACTGACTATGGCTGATATTTTCAGCAAAGAAATGGGTCAAAAAGCACCTGGTAAAACTGGAACATTGAATATAATTTCATGAAGACAACTATCTGTATGTTTTTCTGAAAAGGCAATAAAAAAGGGGTCATAGGTGACATAAGAAAAGGTACCTTTTAAGAAAACAATGCCTTAGTGTTATTTAATTTAAAATTTTTTTTTTTTTTTTGCATCAAATAGACATATTGGAGGTGTTTCAAAATCAGTTGAAAAACAAGGAAACGTGGCTGGAATTGAAAGCAGTTTTGAACAACAAAATAAATTGCTATGTGCTTACCCACCGTGTATATCAAAATGCAACAGAAGAGCTACTAATCATTCCACTCATTAAAAGACACGTTTGAATGGTTGTGGGCAGTGCAGTTGGGTCAGCTCCAAGTCTGACTTCTCCAGCCGAAATATTGCTTTGTCACAGTCGCAGGGCTGCATCTCTGTGTGCATCCATTCAAAACAAAACTGAAAAGAAATGTGATAGGAACGTTTGAACATGGTAATATAATAACGGTTATAAGTGTGTCTGCTCTCCAGACTCAGAACACAGGTCTGTAACAGAACAAGGAAATAAAACGAATTAAAATGGGTAGGTATTACGCAGGATTTTAAAAGCAGAAGCTGAAATGCACAACGATAATGAATACACATGCGTGACAACATTAAAATGCTGCAGTCACAAGGCAGAAGGTATAACTTGAGTGCTAAAAGCTGCTTTCAAGATGCCTGGCTTTAAATGAGATTTTGGAGCTCACCTGGACAGTGTACTGCGAGGTTTGGAAGAGTGGAATGAACCGGCAAGATAGCTCTGTCTGCACAGTAAATACGAGATCATTGGAAGTTCATCGCCTGCCAGGGCCCCTTTCATACACAACCCATCTCTTGTATTGAGCAGCATAACGCTGCTAATGGAATCAGAAACTCCCTTCAAAGAATACATCACATCCTCCTGAGTACCAAGGACAGAAAATGTCTTGCAATTTTTGAGCCATTTTGTGGAGAAAGGAAGAGGAAGTTTCCAGCATTCAACCCCAACAAATGAGGTATCATTGGAAAGTCCATGATGTCCTTTTTAGAGAAGACCATAAATGAAAAACATTTCTCAAGTCAGAAGACGAAGTAGCGCAGAAACAAAACATTCTGTACAGCGGACACACCGGCTCTCAGCTAATCGTGATGACAGAAACATGGAAACCATTTTTGTAGACACTCAAATTTATACTTACCATATCCATCCATCCATCCATTATCCTAACCGTTTATTCCTGGTGAGGGTCGCGGGGAAACCTGGAGCCCATCCCAGAGCACATAGGGCGCAGGGCAGGGGACACCCAGGGCGGGGCGCCAACCCACCACAGTACTTACCATATCTTACTCTAAAAATACTATTAATGTATTCACAATAAAGCATTTATGAGAATGTGGAAAAATACAGCAAGATTCAACTGGTATTGCATTGTTTTTATTAACTCAAAAAAACCTTATTCATGTAACAATACGTGTGCTTACAATTCACATAACAGTACTTCAGTATGTGACATTCTTGTTTAGTTATGAAAAAATAAGTGATGAAAACTGTTCATTTAATAAAAATGAAAAGCCAGCGTAGGGTCATGCATAAGGTAACAAACGAGTGACGTGTAATATATAAGCGTATCATTTCACGTGAGGAGGAGGAGGCCGTGCCCTTAGGTGACCCCTGTGAAAATGCAAAACCGCTTGCTATTTCACTGCCAAGGTGAAGTGTGGTGCTGCCGGTCACAGTGCTGCTCCCTGCTGTGACACCTGCTCTTTGCTTTTCTCACACATTGTCTGTCTGGACTCACTGGGGACTCAGTGACCCTAAGATTACCTTGGGGCTCTCAATAATTTATTCATCAGAGTTTGCCTGGTACCAAAGTGTAGACATAAATGTGAGCTTGGATGTGAGGACATATTTATATATCTCTGCTCTCACAAAACTGCATCTTATGGTGTCCTGCATGGAAATCCTCCTAAATGTAGTTTCTGAGCCTGCAATATTTTTTTATTAATTAAAACGTGATTAAACTCGGTTCCTAGTATAATTTTTGTCTTACAGAGGACAAAATCCTTCTGTGGTCTGCTCTAATTTTTAGTGATCTCATATTTATCTGTTTATGTTAGACAAAAGAAAAGATGGCTTCAGCTGAAGGTGGATTGTTACCCCCAGTGTTAAATAACATCACACAGTATATTCAACCTTCCTCCCAATATCTCCCCATTTGCACCACCAATGTGGCTGTGAAACAGTTTCCCATGTCAGTGTCAGTCTGCACACCTGTTTACCGCTGCTGAATGTACTGTGCCATGACTCTATAACAGGTGCTCAGATGTGCTCTCGTGAATCACTCTGCTAACGGATGGCAGCTCTCCTCGATAGTCAAGGACTAGGCAGTGCGACACGATGCTAAAAGGTAGTGTTGAAAATATATACAGCAAAAGAGGAAAGCTGCAGTGGAATGATGTTTTCCCTTTGTAAACTGAAGCTGACAGGATGCGGTAAACAAAAGGACCCTCCACTCACTCCTTATTAATGATTGGTGGCTGCATTTTGTCGTGATTTATGTACTGCCTCAGAACAGGCAGATCCAAAGACCATATTTGACAATCTGTCAAGACTACCATTAATCACGGGTTTTCTGCTAAATGATTTGCTTGATGCGAACATCTTCATCATTACTAAGAAGCTGTAATTGATTTTCTCTTCTGAAAGGAAAGCTTTTTGCTTCTGCTGGTAAATTGGGTGTCTGTTGAATATGGGTGGAATTTTTAGAAATGCAAATAGCATTTTGTATCACATCACCAAAGATAATGTTTAATTGCTTATAAATAAATAAATAAATAAAATCCCTTCCTCACCCTTGCAGTCAGTCACCATCTAAATGTTTGGAGGTCATTTGAAGCAGATGATTAATGCAGCTTTTTCTGTTTTCGTACAGTGATTATGGTGGGAAATGGGAACCAAGCCCCCCGTCATTAAACATCTCTGTTTCTCAGACCTTTTTTCACTGTTCACAAAACGTCAGCTCACATACATGCTGACATTTATTGCTGTGGCGACACACAGCAAACAGTCCCGAGGCATGTATCACTTCTCTGCATGGTGCCCAACAAAATCACTTGTCCTTGTGTGTGTCCGGAAAGGTCACCGTGCACAGGGATTCTGGCCAAATTGACACAGTCTGACTTATGGACCGGAGGCAGACAAGGTGTGCCTTGTAGCTGTGCTCAGAGCCATGCGCTGTCCTCTCACAGGGTACTTACTGAAAGAACTGTCCATTAATGTGACAAGCTATTTAGCCAAATTACTGGTACTGGCAGTTATAATCACTCTCTTAGTCTTTAGAATGCTGCCCTCAGATATGATCTGAAATGTCAGCAGCACAAGAACACAGAGGTTTATCAGGTTGAATTTTTACTTAAAATTGACTAGTTGCCAAAATCTGATTTTAAAAACACTCAAAAAAATGTTCAGAGACAAACATGGAAGACTTTCCCCTGGAGGTAGATCATTTAATGCCTAACTTCATGAGATACTGGCTGTGTAGTACTGTACTTGTTTGGATTCTTAATATACACGATACAGTCAGGCTTTCTTATAATAAAATATTGATTTTGTATAATAAATACTGAATTGCTGTTGCACCGTCAGAAACCTGGTTTTCCAGATCCTTACAAATATCACAGAATGTCAGGGTTCTTTTTTACTGGTTATACTGATATTATCCGCAGATCAATACTATGAATAACACGAAAACATTTTTGAGAGAAAAAAAATCCATTCCTTTGTTGTGAGATTGGGAAATTCTAGTCTATGCAGACCAGCAGATTGTTACAATTATGGTTATGTAGACTTCAAACAAAGTGTAATGGTAACTAATAGGAGTACAGAATATATGTATTGTAGGTTATTGACTGCAAAATGTTTGAGAAGATTGCATGAATTATACTCTGGCCGCATTCAATCTAACGGTTTTACAACCCACTTATTATTAAGAAATGAGAAAAGTAATATAAATTGTGCCATGTTGTATTTTCCCATTCTTTAAATCAGAAGTTGGAATAGATCATGTAGAGTTTGTTAAGAGGACATTTCTGGAGTTTTGCCAGGGTGCAAATTTTTCACCACCTGTGACTTGTTTTGGTTTTTCGTTTTAATGTAACTCTGTCATTGATTCAGACTGATTGTGGAAGTGATCACAAGGGCAGCTATTTTATTTGGAACTTTGGCAACTATCCAGGTCTTCATATTCTGTCTTTTTAAAGTTTAAAATCTTGCCTTCACAGATTCCTCTTTATCAACAGCTTGTTTTAATTTTTTTCTTTACTTTTTTGAAAGGTCATGATTTTCCTTTTTTCAGTTCAGTTAAACTTGTCATATTGGTTTTAAGTTTGTGTTGCTGTCTTTCTGCTGTATTCACCATTTCAAATAAAAACATGACTGTAGGCTGCAATGAGAAATTTGTTTTCCACATGATCAGGGTGTGGTACAGTACAAAGTTACCTGATAATCTTGCCATCTGTGTTTTTCATTGCACATACATTGCACTTGCATTTACGTTATCCACTTTCCTGAATATCTGGGACAATGCATTAGTACTGCAGGCTGGTCGTGCATTAATGCACGTTTGTATGTGATTTCCATTTGGACACTGAACTAGTTGTCATTCATTCATTCATTCATTCAATCATTTCCAAACTGATTTATCTTGTTCGGGGTTACGGGGGTTAGGGACTATCTCAGGCATTCTAGGCCATCAGGGACCCATTTTATTGAAGGAGCAGAGTCACTCACTCACACACACACACACACACACACACACACACACACACACGCGCACACACACACACACAGACATGCAAATCACATTATCCTTGCAAGCAAAACAAGTTATACATGTACAATTACACTATATGTACTTTTTGGTCTGGGTGTGGATGAAGGGTTGGTAGGGGGTTGCTTCAATGCTGCAAAACCTGCAACGTGACACAACATAGATTTTGAGTTGAGGTTTTAACTTCTTTAACAGTTTAAATAGAACTGAAATGAACTGGACAAAAGTATACCATCTTTCCAGAGCCCAGCCTGCATATGTAATTATTTTAATTAAATTACCTTTAATTTTAACACCACATTAACATTCAAAATTTTACGTTGTCACAGTTACAATGAAGTGTTTAGTTAGCCTCTTCTCCAAGCTTCTCACTGCCATTGTCCCGTGCAGACATTAAAGGTCACACATTCCCATATAATTACCATCACTGTTTATACCCCTCCTACCTTGCCTTTGTGAACCAACATCTGTAATTTGTATAACTGTTAAATGAGCACTTTGTTAAAAATGAAATACTCTGAAAAATGTCAGCAGTCTTTAGATGTGTACTGGACTACGTATGTCAGTTTCTTATATGACCGTTCCTGCTAAGTCCCCTCTGAGCAAAGTCCACATTTATAGTGTGCTTTAATCATAAATGTTAAGACAAACATGTGATCTGACCTTTGTGGTAATTGCTTCACTGGGTTTCCTCTGACCTGCTCTTCCTTTTACCCAGAGGAACATCCTGTTTCGTTAACGTGCACGTTGACAGGTGCCATTAAACGCGCCGCACTAAGTGCGCTAGCTGGCACATGCTGAAAGCGCACTGATAGCGGTGCTTGTCCACCCGCCCTGGCCTGGGCTCAGACAATGGCACAGTGACAGGCTGAAGGCGCTAATTAAATTAGCAGCACGGTCCATCGGCACCACCGCAGGAGCTACACCCCCCCACGCCTTGCTCTTATCACTGACTCGATGGGAGCTGCCACTTTAGAGGTCTGCAGCAGGCAGAAGTGCAGCTAGGCAGGATAGCAGAGCAGCATCCACCAAGGCTCCTCACACCCAGGTTTTCCTCCTACCTGGGTGAGCTTTTCGCAGTCCTCTGGCTGCCCCAGTTCTACTAAGCTTGGTTGCAGTCCTTGCAGGCACGGTCTGAGCATTCCTCTGGTGACAGCTAGTCAGTCTCAAAGGAGATGGAGCCCTTAGCACCAGGCGCCAGCTTTTAATTTGTAGAACAGGGTCCTCACGATTGACTTCCTGCGTAATTCACGGATCTTTAATCACCCTCCGCATCTTTACACCTGAGCATAAATACTCAAAATACGCACCTGGCTCCCCCCCCCCCCCCTTATGTTCCCTGCAATTTTCACATTACTGACGACATCTGACACAGAGATGCTATTTGTACATACTGTTTATGCAAGGACACATGCAAAACTGTGTCTTAGTGAATAATCCTCCATAGGCACCACTAACACCATTCCATGATCATGTTTGCAGTCACACAATCATACATAGACTGTGTTAAGAATAACACACCATCCTCTGCAGGCAGAAATAAACCTAACACTCATTCCTATAGTGTCTGCCTATTGTCACTTATGTGTAACATTACTGATACCACCTGGTCCTAAATAAACAGCACAAACATTACTCCATATATTGTATATAGAACCAGCAGGTCAGTGTTGAACAATGATATCCAAATGTCTGGCCATAGCCAATAGGGAACTTTGGTGACACTATGGTGACAAGTCGGTTTGGACTTTAGTCTGGACAGAAGAGAAGGATCTCTTTGTTGTTGAGTCTGAGGGTAGGCAGAATTGTTCTGCAGTGTTGCAGGCTATGGCACTGAACAGGGAACATCCCCAGAACATTCAGTAACATTTTGGTAACATTTTCTGTTTTCTGGATATTAAGGGGCACGCTCAAACTGGGGTGCGTTGGTGAAATAACAAGTGAGAAGGAGCAATGCTCACTAGCCATCCTTGAGTTCTGCCAGCTAGCAGACATCTGCATGTGCATAGAAAAGTAATTTTGTCCAAAGGAAATGTACTGATTTAATAATAGTCTATTTTTACAACTGATGAGTAGGTGTGTAGTAATATTAAATAATTTCATATCATTTCAAATGAGTGGTTTACCCTTTCAGACATTGTGCCCACTTTGACAGATGTAATAAAGAGATCCTTTAGCATAAAAATCTTATTTCAGTATTATTTTTTGATGCGAGATGGATAAGAATAACCTGAAATCTCATTCTGCAGAAACAATTTGGGATTGAAGTGTGTATAGTTTTATACTGAATTGAATTAAACTTCAACACTCACATTTTGTCTATAAAAATGTTTAAATATTGCTAGAAGAAAATTAACAAAATGAAGTTATGGTTTTATAAGACATTGGTGCTGCAAAACCACAGCGCTGTAACACCTTCCTTTTTTCTGGTTCTTCTACCAACCATTCCTCTTTTTTGGATTGCTAGCACAGAGCACTGAGAGAGAGAGAGGGGGATAGAGAGAGAGAGAGAGAGAAAGAGAGAGAAGGAGAGAGAGATAGAGAGAGAGAGAGATAGAGAGAGAGAGGGATAGAGAGAGGGAGAGAGAGAGAGACGTATAAGGCATTTGGTGGTTATAATGCTCACCACAGTTTCACCATGACAGTCCTACCCCAGGATGATAAGTCAATGGTTCCTTTTGGGCTGGGCTCCCCTGAGTTTCCTTTCACCTTTTCTTGGGCCTCAGATAGGCTCTGAGCTTCAGTAGAAGATGGAGAATGTGCAGTGGGGGGCTGCTCGCCTAAGTTACTCTCTCTGTCTCTCTGTCTGTCTGTCTCTGTGTCTCTGTCTCTCTGTCTGTCCATCTGTCTCTCTGTCTCTGTCTCTCTGTCTATGTCTGTCTGTCTCTGTCTCTCTGTCTGTCCATCTGTCTCTCTGTCTCTGTCTCTCTGTCTCTGTCTCTCTGTCTGTCTGTCTCTGTCTCTCTGTCTCTGTGTCTCTGTCTGTCCGTCTGTCTCTGTCTCTCTGTCGCTGTCTGTCTGTCTTTGTCCCTCTGTCTCTCTCTGTCTGTCTGTCTGTCTGTCTCTGTCTCTCTGTCTCCCTCCGAAATGCTTAGAGCCGTCTAAATGCTGCAGAGTCGACGGCAGTGTCTTGAGGAGCACTCCTTTTACTGCCTGAATCCCCGGAGGTTTCCTGCCGTGTCGAGACAGCCTTCCTTGTCAGCCGTAACAGATGGCAGAGAGGAAGAGAGGCGGCTCGCGCAGCTGATGAATCGGAAGACTCGCAACCCGCCCTGCGTTTGCATTTGCAATTCAATTATTTGCCAGATTAGTGGAAGGCAGCAGGTGACTCTGTGCTGTCACACCCGAAGCTGATTTCTGGTGTCAGTATAATGAATGAGTGTATTATGGTTTGGGTTTTGAAAGCACTGCCGTAGGTGTGAGACAATTAACCCTTATTGATGTGAGCAGGAGATGAGCATATTGACACAATAAAACCAAGCAACACCTACAACATGGGAAGTGTACCAATAACAAATGAAACTTTCATGAAACAATTTTATATACAACATACAGTCCCAGTACAAAGTTTTGGCACACGATAAAGACTGCACATTTCATTACATTGTTATACTGTTTATTCTATTGTATATTTTGAAGTATTGACCATATATATGACGGCGGCACGGTGGTGTGGTGGTTAGCACTGTCACCACGCTCCTCCAGGCCTGGGGCTTGATTCCCGCCTTGGGTCTGTGTGCGTGGAGTCTGCATGTTCTCCCTGTGCTTGGTGGGTTTTCTCCGGGTGCTCCGGTTTCCTCCCACAGTCCAAAGACATGCAGGTTAGGTTGATTGGTGTGTCCAAATTGCCCATAGTGTGTGTGTGTGTGTGTGCCCTGTGGTGGGTTGGCGCCCCGCCCTGCGTGTCCCCTGCCCTGTGCCCTATGTGCTCTGGGATGGGCTCCAGGTTTCCCCGCAACCCTCACCAGGAATAAGTGGTTAAGATTATGGATGGATGGATGACCATATATATATATAATTTTATTAAATTAATATAACTATTACATTAAATAATTAATTAAAAACTAATTTAGTTTTTAAAGGCAACTGTATAGAAAGCTGTGTGCCCTGTGGTGGGTTGGCGCCCTGCCCTGAGTGTCCCCTGCCCTGCGCCCTATGTGCTCTGGGATGGGCTGCAGGCTTAGAAGATGATTGACTGACTGACTGACTGTACAGAAAGCTTTGCTTCAACCAGGTACACACATTCTGACTAAAGCAATATTTTGTATTTTGTTTGCTTTACAGGCCGCTGAATGAAAATTGTCTTTTTGGGATCTGTGCAGCAGTGAGTGGTGTACGGGCTTTGTCTCAGCTAGTTAACGTCCGGTCACTTTGTCTTTACGTTTTGAAATTTAATACAGAAAATGTAATATTCCTTTTTTTTCTGTCATTGACCTTGTTGTTAAACATGGTTTTAAGGGAAGCCCAGTGGATTCACAAGAGTGCAGATGTGCTTTCTGTCTGCATTCCCTGTAACCAGTGAGATTTAAACTAATTTGGCGTGCTTTATCTGTGCAGCGCACTGCCTTGTATGTATGTTTTTGCGATGAGTTATATTAGAAAAATTGAGGATTTGTTTTTGATAGAGAAAGATAAAAAGGACGTCTTATGACAAGATTAAAGACTGCAGTTTGAATGTATGTGTATGTAATTGGCACGTGCACTTTTTGTGTTTGATCATTATGTGGCTGTCTCTCTGCCGAAGATTAGCTTCAGAGTCTGACAAACACAAGCGCTGGCCATAGCAAGCCACTGGTCACCAGCTGGTCTTTGCAACCTTCCACCCATCGAAACATAACCTAGCTCTGCTGTCCTGTTATGTTTGTATTAAGTGCTCCGTTTTGGTTCGGTACTTTGTACCTGAAAATGGCAACTGGAGGATTACTGCTGGGTTCTGTATCAGATATACTGCCTGACAAAATTGGCATTTTCAGTGCACCTGGATTTAAAAAATGCCATTAAACAAATCATCTTAGTTCATACCGTTGGCTCATAGCATTTACAGTTACGTACAGATGAATGAAGGAATGTGTAATTTTGAAAATAGTGACACCGGTTGCTTTTGCTCCAGCATACAGTGGCTCCTCCCTAGTTTTAGTTCTGTGACAGAAGACCGATCCAGATAAGAACTTTTATGCCATAATCTTCCTCGGTTTTTATCCTCCCCCTCATCTAACAACAGCCGTGCTCTACATTCCCTGATGCGAATAGTTACGGCCATTCTTTTTGAGACTGAGAGACTTTTTCTCTGTAGCTGATACCAAAGTAGATGCTCTGGTTTGAAACGAGCAGACCTCTTTGGTCTTCCAGTGCACCTATTGATGCAATACAGTCTTTTGTAAATTTAACAAAAAGGCCAGATTAGTGGAAAGAAAGCACTGTGGACCACTTCAACTGTTCAAAAACTGCGTGCTTTGTGAGCTCACTGCTGGGATTTTTCAAGCATTTATTGAAGAGTTGTTGAGCTGTACAGCCCTAATGTTGTGGACTGCTGTAGCCCCTGTTTGTGTCCAGCCACGCACCGCGCTGAGGAGCTGAAACTTTTGCAGAATGAATTTCCAGTTTATTGGATTTCACACTTCTGTGAAATGAGATTTAATTGCACTTCATGGCAACAATTAAAAATGTAAACAGAGCGTAATTTGGCAGAAAGATTTAGAACTGCTTATTTGAGAAGTGATTGCCTGTGCAGAACAAGTGTCGCCTGACACCGGTGGCATAATTTGAGGAGATTGTATGAATTACTTTCCGGGCCTTGAAGAGATCTTCCGGTGCCTTGACTGAGCTTTGCTTTGTTTCTGAAAACTAACAAGCCGGTGCTGGGGTTCTGCGTACAGCTGTTTGTGTTTGCTGAATTTCACTAATACAACAGTGATCCAAAAAAGAGCTGGCTTTCCTACTGTCTCAGTCACCAGAAAAAATTAATTAACAGAAACAAACAAATGATCTTAATGGGAGAATGAATTAGCTGAAGCATGCTTAAACAAGGCTCGTTCAGGGCCATCACCTTGCAGCTGCCTAATGACTGCTGCTGGAAGTCAGTGGACTGCAAGCAGTTTTCGCAGGGCCCTTTCTCTAAGACGCCAACAGGCGGGGCTAAGCCATCAGGGGCGTGTTTCATGGGAAAATGAGCTGGCTGTGATGCTACAGTGGAGACTAAAGTTGTGGTGAATGAATGACAGTAAAGTTGCACTGTCTTATGCCGCAGTGCCCCCCCCACTCTCCCAGATGCTCGGGGGTGGACATAAAGGTGGTATATGTAGCAGGGTGGTCCTCTTAGTGAAGTAGGCATGGCAGATTATTTGACCAGGTAGACAAATAGCCAACATTACTGTCTGCTGGCTTGTCTGGGACCTTTGGCCAGGTGCCCCACCTGGTCTTCTGCCTTGATGTTTCAGAATGTATGCACGGATGTTTCTGCTAACGGAATCTTATCTGCTGTTCCACAGGGGAATCTGTCTTCCAGTTTATTTATTTATTGTTATTTATTTCTACCTCTGTTCTATCTTTGTAGATTCATTGCTGTTTTTCTCCCTGTGATGCTGAACGTGTCAGTCTGGCTGCCTGAAATTTTGAAATATAATATAAAGTGCATCATAAAACTGAATTGTTTTTCCCCAGACTTGAAGAGAATTCTAGATTATTTAGAAATCACCGGCCCTCATAAGGTGCCTGTAAAAATGTCGTTTGATTATCTACACTTCAGCAAACTTCAGCTAACAGCCAGAGATGTTAAAATTTGTTTTCTTTCGATGATATGGAGAGAAAAAACCAAATAATTTTGGTTCAAAGTGCTGGGTTCTGATCTTTCACAGGGGGAATGGAGTCACGCCTGTGTACATGTTTTGAGCTGGTGTAGGTGAGTTCAGCTATACATATATGTTGGATCCATGTGAATGTGCTGAGCCTGTGTTGAACCCATGTAGATGTGTTGAGTCTGTGCATTAACTCTTTTTTTCTGTTGAGTTCTCCCTGCTTGCAGCATTTATTTTCTTTCAGCAGGAGACAATGCAACTAGACATACCATGGAATTCTTGGTTTTGTTCATATTTTTCATCTCATTTCCATGGTTTTCCCCCCTTGTTTAAACATAAAAAAGGCATAAAAATACAGTTATCTTCAAGCACTTTACTGTAATACTGTCACTCTTGTACTGCAATTCTATAAATAACCAATGAAGCACAGGCTTTTTCTCACATCATTTGGAATCTGTAGTCGTTCTCCTGAAGCACAAGGCAGACACACAGTAAGAATGACTTCAGTCTGCCTGACACACTCGTGTGACGTAAGGAAACTGCCTGACACACTCGTGTGACATGTGAGGAAACTGTCTGACACACTCGTGTGACATGTGAGGAAACTGTCTGACACACTCGTGTGACATGTGAGGAAACTGTCTGACGCACTCGTGTGACATGTGAGGAAACTGCCTGACGCACTCGTGTGACGTGTGAGGACCCTGGAACAGAGCACGTAGGCCCTGCTGCATGGAGCCAGGTGAGGGGTCAGCATGTCAAATGAAAACCCAGTGCTGCTTCACCAGTAAATGGGGGTGATGCACCTGTCGCAGCCTAGATGCAGGGGTCTGGTTTTTTGGTGCGGAGTCGTCAGAGATGAAGACCATGCCTGCGTGCAGGACGCTGCGACTCCTCCCCCGCCCCTCCCTGCTGCATTATTTAAATGAAGGCATATTTTTATCCAGGCTCGCCCAGCAGTCTGACGCCACACGTGCTCGATGCGCAAGCGCCCACCCGCCTACTTGCTCCAAGGGCGCCCCATTTTTCTCGGCTGGCCTACTTGCCGAAGCCCCGGAGGGTGGCCACAGGGAGTGAAGGAGCCTTACTAAATTTAGCCAGGTAACTCTACTCCTCCTGTGAAATACTCTTAGCTGTATGTGTAAACACACCCCTGCTGGGAGGGTCCGGGACCTGCGTGTCACAGACAACTCACTCTTGCCCTTCTCTCACCCTGCCCTGGCATGGCCTCGGGCCTGGGTCCTACCTTGGCTTTGCTCTCTCAGTGTCTGCTCCCCTCTTATGTTTGCAGTTGGCAAATGGCCATTGTCTACTGCTGGCAGTGTTGTGTTTGTGATTTGTTACACAGTGCTGTAGAGGGACCAAGGGTAGACCCCTGCACTGAACAATGCTGTGTAAGACTGTTTTTTTTATTATTAAAGCTTCTTGTTTTAATCCCTAAGGTCCTCAAGTCTCTGCATGACATCCAGGTCCCCTCGGTTCCCACACTGCGTATCTCGCACTCCACGGTGGGCATTTGCCCGTCTCTCGTGAATACACACACAGTCCCGAAGAAGCTTGTGAACAGTCCTCAGGGAGCCCGCTCCTCTTTTTACACACTAAGTAGGCAAAGCCTCCCCTTATTAGACAACTAGTGGCAGTATAACAAGCACATTTTCTATGTCCTAAGTGACCTAATTGAAATAAACATTTCAGAGAGAGATCTGAAGACACTCCCTCTTTTTACCAGTAGGTTTTATAAGGTGTTGAGCATGCTTCTGTGCTCTCAGATTTTAAAGGGAAATTGTACCAAATATTCTCGTCAGTTGTGTTCATCATTAAGGTAATTTTTTTACACAATAATAAAGCAGATAATTCAAATTTGTATTTACAAAAAAGGACCTTTTATTACCAGTTTGAACAAAGATACTATAAATAATATCACTTGCATTATATGGAAACTTTTCAGTATCTTTTGCGCTATGCGTCCTTAATTTCTTCCTCTTTATATTATGCAAACAGAAGTCCATGCGATGTGTTGGCACCCTATCTCATGCGATCCCTGCCTTGCATCCTAAACTGGCTGGGTTGTGCTTTAGGCCACCTGCTACCATGCAGGTGGATGGATAAGCGGCTGGATAATGTATGTATGCATGTATGTATGTATCAGTCTAAAGTTGCAGTATTCTAAATTTTCCAGTTTCCTGCCACAGCCCAAAGATATGCTGATTAAGTGGATTGGACACTTAGCATGTGTATGCGTGTATGTGTGTGTGTGTGTGTGTGTGTGTGTGCGTGTGTGTCCTATAAGCTGCTGCCCTGTCCAAGATGTCTCTGCCTGGGCTGCCCAGGATAGGCTCCAAGTCACCTGTAATCTGTAACGCTCTAAGTGAAGGAGGGGAAAAGGTGAGGCCTCCTGCAAAAAGGGAGGTTTATTACAGATCTTAGCAGGATAACAAAGGTCCAAGACAACAAACATCCAACAACTACTAGTGCAATAGCAAACATTACAGCTAACAATAACCAGCAACAAACTTAGACAAGAGGGGAGTATATAAAGTAAACACACTAATAAGACACAGGTGGGGACTACTGATACAATTAAGAAGACAATGAGCACAAAGGAATTGAGACTACTGGACACATGAAGAACTGACAGGAGCACATCGTGACATAACCCTGTACAAGATAAGTGTTTGGGAAATAAGTGTAAGGATGGATGAGTGACATTTCCAGGTTTTCTTAAACACTTCGTGCAGTGTAAAGGTACAGAGAGGAGATGATTGATGTACATATCCCAAACCATTCCCTTACCTCCCAGAATGCAGGTCTCCTTGTTATTCCAGAAATGAATACAAAAACTGTTGGCTCTATAGTGTTTAGTCCCAGGGCTTCTAGACTGAGGAACACTCTGCCAACTCATGTATGGGATGCTGTATCAGTATTCGATTCTAAGATGTCTAGTCTATCCAGGGGGAATGGAGATGTCTAAGATGTCTAGTCTAAGTACCATTACTCTGCTGTACCATTACTCACTGTAATTATTGCTGCTAGTGCTGCTGTTTCTGTTCTCTGTTTGTCTCAGTTTTTACATCTGTACTGAACTATCTTTACTGTTCTCCTCCCAGCGTATCAAGATGGACACCACCTAAACTGGATGCTGCATTGGAACCAGTGAACCAAGTGTAGCTCAAAAGATGTAGTCGTTACCCGACTACACACAGGCCCTGTCAGTTGGCAGGGATTGTTATGTGCAGCTCTGTGGTGAAAGGCGTTATATACAATTAATTGAATCGAACTGATATTTCAACTCAAGTGGTTTTTTTATTGTCATTTCTGCTGTATACAGTTGGTACAGTACACAGTGAAATGAAACAACGTTCCCCCAGGACACCAGGTGCTACATGAAACAACACAAAAGGACGTAACACAAAACTACTAATAGAATATACAGGGTGCAAAGACAGCATGTAGTTCTGTACATAGTGCAAACAGCATCACCAGGACCATCATATGTAAAGAGTAATATGGATGATTAAATACTCATTTGCAATTATATTAAAGTATCAAAGTTCTAGAAATGCTGAAAAGAGCATAAATATCATCCCTCAATCAATTTTGTATACTGCTTACTCTATTCAGGGTTGCAGGGGTTGGTGGGGGCGGATGAGAGCCCATTCCAGGTATTTTTTGGCCCTTAGCCAAAAATACTTGTCTCATAAAAAATTAAATTAAATAAAACCTTTTTTGTGTGCACTCTTCACTGTGACAAACAATGTGAAAAAATTGCATAATTGCTGGAATTTTCCACTTGTGAAGTGATGTATTCTGCGAGGTGCGAGACAGTCAGTGGGAAGGTGGTGCTGCACCATGAGTCTGTCAATAGGTCAGATGAACGTGGGGATGAGGGTATTGTGGGAGTGGAGACACAAACCGGCCGTTGTACCAGACTTCGTCTGCGTTCAAACTTGCCACAGCGTGCGAGGTGGGACACCACTCACAGGACAACTGTGCACAGGAACTGGAGAAAAAGCACTAGAAATAGACACGAAATGGGCTTTGATTTGGGTGTTTGCTTTTCCTGCACACGTACAAGCCTCTCACTCATGGCTCTGATTGAAGCTGCGGCTGGCCCTTATGTGTAGGGCCCCAATCAGGTCATGAGAGCCTTTGATTGTGAGCAGAGCTCTGGCTTTCAGATGTTATTAGCCCTAACAAGACTAAACCAAAGACAGGCAGCGCCAGGGCTCCGTTCAGGCAAGCCTTCCTGTATTGTGTCCCTGTGAGAGATTAGGATGGTGGGCAGGAAAGTGGAGAGGGTGCATTGGGTAGGGAATAGGGAACATTTGATACCCGACAATTTGAACATGACAGCTGTCTTCTGG
This sequence comes from Chitala chitala, assembly GCA_025773905.1. Classification (NCBI taxonomy): domain Eukaryota; kingdom Metazoa; phylum Chordata; class Actinopteri; order Osteoglossiformes; family Notopteridae; genus Chitala; species Chitala chitala. The sequence continues at coordinate 2,309,883 of JABJVR010000037.1, read as the reverse complement.
TAAATCAATGAGATGCATGGCACAGAACTCTGGGATATCTCTCCACAGTGTTAGCACTTACCCTTACTCTTTACTGCACTCCCTGGTGGCCAGTGCCATAAGTGCATTTGAGAAGCTCTAACACTTAGATCATAGGAATGATTATATGATTATTCTCTTCTGCTGCAGGGTTTGCTAACAACACACAATAAAATGAATAAGGCAGAAATTGTTGATTTTGGTTTTCTCCAGAAAGCTTTATTGTATTTTGAAATGGTTCAGTCTGCAGCCATCTTCATTTATAATGTTCTGCCCCCCCCCCCCATTCTGGGATGGATTTGTTCAGGGTGGCGACGGCTGTGGAGCCCACACGGGTGTTTGATGTTTGCCCTTCTTTGTGTGAAGCAGATGGGCATCTTTCCTGGCTGTGCCTCATCCTCAAAGCACTCTCCGCCGGACACCCATACTGTCCCCATGGTTACGAAGCTTTAGGTTTCACTCAAGCTGAACCAAATGAGGAAATACTATCTCTGAGGCAATGCCAGTTCTTTACATATTCTGTCTGGATGTATGTCCTTATCAGCAATAAATAAATAAATAAATAAAAACTTTAAAACCATTTTGCTCCTGTTTGTTTTTTTATGTAAAAATGCTACAGCACAATGTATTGGCATGGTTAGGAAAAACGTGAAGGCTACATATCATGGATAAAGTAGGATCTAACTGAAACAGCTATGTTGTGAGTGGATTTGTTCATTCTCTGAAAAGGATCCACTCCATCACAGCGACTGGGGCTATAGGCTCAGCTGACAAATTGGCCTGTCCCATACAATGTTGTATAACATGTCACCAGACAAGCTAACAGTGATTTTTATTTGTTTGTCTGTGTCTAGGAAGACTTCCTACAATGCCATCCGACAATACGATTTTGGTGTGCCTTGATAGGAATTGTCTATTTTGGTCCAATGTTGCTTGGCTTGTCTGCTTAGATGAAATGGACTTTGTGGATGAGTCAGGCGCCTTTGGTATGGTGTGTTTGTTGCCTGTAGCAAAAAAAAAGTATAAATAAAAATCAGGGCTGGTGAAGTACATAGGTATGTACATCTTCCCACCATATCACAGACACCTGACTCACCCTAAATCATCTCTGGCACGTCTTCCTCTGACCCTTCCCACTAATGTGCCCCCCCCCCCATATGTGGACTAATCAGAGCTGGCGTGACTAAACATGTATACTGCAATCATTCCACCCAGGAGATCCATCCTGCCTTTGCTTGGAGCATGAGCACTTTGGAGAACCTGTGTTATTTATTCATTCCAGGCTGTTTTCCAATGGACTTTGTATATGATCTCCTGCAAGCATACCCACATCAGAACCGTTGCCGCAGACTGAATGATCTGCAGTTTGCAGAGCCGTTTCGGGCCACACCTCTTTCTACACAGTTCTTATGAACCCTACGTGACCTCACACAGTGCCTCTTTACCTGATTTGACCTTACATCTGCCCAGCAGTGGCTCACACATGCCTGTGTATTTGTGGCAACCACGAGCCCTGGAGCATCAGGCATGGCAGGGGTTAATTTCAGACTGCAGGCGGGTCACTTTGAAGAAAATGGAACCGAGCTTTATTAAACCCCAGGGCCCACATAAACAGCCTATCATGACAAACTGAAGGCCTTATCAGGAGTCCACAATGTCCTTTAATTCCTGCCTGTTTCCCTCTCTTCCCTCTGTATCTGTGTGTGTGTGTATCCAGGGGTGTGTGTGCACGTGCTGTGCAATGTGTTAGACTCCAATCTGTATCATTTCCACCAGCCTGGCTATTAACTGAGTCCTAATAGAATGTGGGCTTTAAATAGAAGACGACCCGGGTCTTTTTTGCACTATTCAATTCCCTCAGGCATGCGCTGAACATATTCTGTATATATATATATATGTGTGTGTGTGTCTGTGTGTGTGTATGTCTCGGCTGTTGAGATGCATAGGATGTTGAAAGCTGCGCATCAGGTCATGAGCATGAGATGCAGTCGACATGAAAGGCTTTCGCCAAAGCACATCTTAATAAAAGGTAGTTTTTTTACTGGCAGCAAAGTCACCTTGAGCTGCATTAACTTCCAACTGCTTTAGACGAGCGATAGCATTAATTTGTATGTCAAAGCAAAAGTGAGCCCATACGTGGTCCACACTGTATCATCTCGCGGTATTCATGCACACACCGACAGCTTGCTCGTGCTGCACGTAGGACTGTAAGGCCCATTCTCATGGGGATGCATTCAGTGGTGCCTCCTGCTTTTGCAAAACGCAGAAGGAAAAAGAGGTGGAGTGTAGAAATTAACTTTAGGACAATTAATTACTTACTATTGTGGATGCGTCATACAGTTTTTATGTAAAAATAACCACACACAAACACACACACACACACACACACAGAAATGCTACATACACAGTCTTTTTAAATGATCAACAAGGAATTTTAGGGAAAAAAGGAAAAATCTTAATGGCCTGACCTTTGACCAGAGTTAAAGTAAAGCTATTTAGACTTCTTATCATGCATGTGAAAATGAGTATATACAAAGAACAGCAGAACTGTTACTCTCTAGTTTTCTTTTTCAGATAATTTGCACAGTAAAATAACTGTAATATCAGTTGGTTACAGGCTTATTTCTGCTGCTCAGTTAATAATGACATTAAGTGATGCTGAAAGTTAGAATATTAGTCTTGCCTTGGTGGGGCTGTTATGTAGCTGAATTGAAGGAATATCAAATGTTATACTTGTAAAGACCTAGTAAGCAGCACTGGAGGTAATGAAAAATTAATAAGCTTTTCACCAAAATATGTTTATATATGTTTATGGAAAAGCTTAACTTTAAATTGCAGCGCTGACTTTGTGAAAATATACAGAAAAATTAAAATGATGTCAAGCAATGAGAGAATTAAACACTGACATTCCATTAGGGTTATTCATTACGTGATTTAAATAATTCACACCATTCCAGTTCTCTTTCATTGGTTCACCACATACCCAACCCATACACTCAGCCCTGTGCTACCGCGGCTCACATCAGGCTATTCTCACTCTAAGCAGTTGAGTTTAAGGCCGTTAATCTAGAAGAGCCATTGTATTTATGGTGAAGTAACTATATCCATGTCTTGGGGCTTGTTTTTCTGCTTACATTTTCCACATAATTTGACAATAACTATAACAAGATTCCAGCACAGATGTGTACAAACAGTTCTGGGCAGCGCAGGGTGTGGAAGATGCTAGGACATTTTTAACTCCCCACCCCACCACACCCAGCATTGCTGCTGAATATATTATTTGACTTTTAAATCCAATTTAAATTTCATCAGTTTAATAGGAAGGGTTTTCAGACTTTCCATTGTAAATGCAATCTTGTGACAGGCCAAAGAGAAATAGGCTATTCAAAAATACTGCAAAACCGTAAGTGAGGAAAACGCAGGATGAGAGGAAGAAAGAGAGAATAAAAGATGGAATGAAGGAGAAGGAGTCTCAGTTGATTTATGAATGAGTGAATGAGAGAGAAAAAGAGTCTCAGTTGATACATGAAAGAGCAATGAGGGATAAGGAGTCTCAGTTGATTTATGAAAGAGGGAATGAAGAAGAAAGAGTCTCAGTGATCTCAGTCCAGCCCAAAGTAATTCCAGAGCACTGATTGTGAATAGTTGCATTTCATATGCCAGATTGTGTAGGTCTGACAGTTGTGTTAGACAATCAATGCCTGAAAATAAGCTCCCTCCCCCCAAACACACACACACACACACACACACACA
>JABJVR010000037.1:2263953-2306012 GCA_025773905.1 Chitala chitala | reverse complement strand
CACACAAAAACTCTCTATTTAACTCTTTCAGCTACAGCCATATCCCCTTTTCCTGCAGGTTTCTGTGTGTACACTGACCTTAACTAATCAAACTGAACGCCTCTTAAGCATTTATGTGAAACCATTAACAAATCCACATGTAGCAGGAACACTGGCAGACTGGATTTTGGCAATGACTTTGCACACTGCCCCTTTGCCCCCTCATCACCTTGTACTCTTTGCCCCTCGAACCCTCACCCTGCCACCCATGTGCAGTGGCCTGTGAGAACAACAGCATGGGACAGGCACGAGAGCAGCACCGTCTGGTTCATGGGTGTAGCACCTACAATCGGGCTTGCTTAGTGCAGATCATGCTGGCACATATCAGGCTCCCGCTCTGAGGGGAGACAGCTAACCTTTGACCTCTACCCAAAGGGCCCCGTAATGAGGCCCAGGGATGGTGGCTGCACAAGATTAAAGACTACCCAAGGTTCCCAGCTGGCCAATAGCAAACAGTTGTCTGGAATGGGTTTTCAGATGATTGTGACTTCAGCTGTGCTGTATAAACAAATTACATTTGAGTAATTGCTTTATTTATCATGGCGCCGCTGAGAGATTAATCACCTTAGTCACCTAATATTGAGAGAACAAAAGGTGTTTCACCCCAAGTATAATTTTGTCATATAACTGGCATGCTAATAACCGAAGTTCATATGCACAGAGAGAGATTGATATACTACTCCTGTATGCCTGAAGGAAAGAAAATTTATTTTGTTGTCTAACTTTTTTTTTATGAAAAGAAAAAAGTTATCGGGGGCAATATTGATAATAGATTGCAGAAGGATACACTCCAATGTCATGAACAGTAATAGTAGTAAATTGCCCAATTTTTTTTTCAAATGCTGATTAAAAGCTTTGAGCTGATCATGGATAAGTACTAAGTTCGCCTAATAGTCAATGGGGTTAACGGCACACACACTTGATTGGTAAGCATTGGTTTCTCCTTTCTGTTGCTGGATGAGACTCAAAAAAAGAGAAATTATTTTTGAATAAGACAGTCGGGCACTGTCTGTTCCTTTGTGCCTGGACAAACTCACTGCTCCATTTACGCTTTTACACTCACAGTTATACCAGAGATTTTTGTCTGGCCCCATGTTGCCATAGCAACACAATATACTTGAGAACTTTAGGTTGGGTAGCTGGAGACTACAGTAACTGCTGATGAACAACAAAACAAGGTTCTTGACGTGTCAAAAATAAAGAGGCTTTCTTATTTTATGAAAATAATTTTATGTATTTTTCTAAAGCATTTGCAGTAATGAAAGATTTAAGGGATTTAAACTGTTTTCATGGGTTTTTAAGGACCTATTTAATCAGAAAGCTCTGAGAGGAAAGTTTTCCAATCCATCTCAACACTATCATTTTATTTAATATTAGCCCTTTATTATTATATTATTTACTAATCTAGCAATCAGCTGTCAAGTTCTTTTATGTAGCTTGGAATTTTAACTGTAAAACTGTCACTAATTCCATGTTACTATAGCTTATGTTTAAACTGATGCTATTTAGATTATATGCCTGCACCAAAATTAAAACAGTAGGTCCTCCTGAGTTTAAAGTTCAAGAATTGAGTACCAAAATGCAATGACCCCTTAGAGGCCTTCCTGAAAACCAGAACAAACAAAAACTCTCAGCTATTAAGTGAATCGGGTTAAAAAAATATGTGTACCTGAAGTAATTTTGATGTTCAGTGCTTTTTTAAAGGTAGGTCACTCACTATTGTTTGCTTAAAACATTTGTGTTCTCCTCTGCTGTGTATTTAAAATGTCTGCGTATTTCCCTTTGCTGTTATTCTTGCAGTACCTCGGTGCTTTTATTGCATCGTTCTGTGTGCTTGTGTTGATTCTTGAGGAGTCTGAAGACCATGTCTAAATATAACAGTGTTGTCTGTGACAATAAAACCTGAATCTGACTCTGGGGCACTGTGTCACTTCACTGCCGTACCTCTTTTCATAAAACAGGCTCAGCTGTTGATGTGGAGTTTACAGCGCTCAGGCAGTGCAGGATGCTAACTGGGAGCTTACAGAAGCCAGCAAAAACTGGGTTTGTTCCACACAGGGCTTTCTGCTTTCCATAAGAAGTAGTCTTCACATTAGTGAAAAGATAAAGTAAAATGTACAATGGAGAGTTATAGTATTTGTCTATCGTGGTTAGAGAAGTAGAAAACAAAAGTAACAGCGTTTATAAAGAGAGGTTTTAAGATGCTAAATGTTTAGTAAGCTGTTGCAGATGTCAGTTTTTTTTTTCAGCTAGTGTAGAACTGAATCCAATTAGACAAATGTTGTAATTCAATAAACTAGAAAAAGACCCAAATGAGGATTTTGCTTGGCAAGTGTTCCATGTGGCGCAAATTCTAATAAAAGACATATGTTTTTAGCAATTTGCTATGGAGGCTAGTGCAGGAGTTATGTGTTGGTGGCGTGTGGGGGTGGTTGCCAGTGGTTGGCTCAATTTTTTTCCATTCCCCTGGAGGTCACTTAGAACATTTCCTCAACAACATAAATATTTGGAATGAGTTTTACTTTTTGTAATTCAGTGTACAGATCATTGTGAACAATAAAGATAAATTACTAGCTTTATGATTTGGGTATCAGTACAGATACAGTTCAAGTTGTGAACAAATAGGAAAACAACTCTCTTTCCCCACACCCATGAGTGTGGCAGGGCAGAGAGATTATGGTCTTTCCCCTACAAATATTCACACCATTTCCTCATATCAAAGCACTATGCCACTTATCAAGTTGGAGAATTGCTGCTGATCTGAGATCTGTTCTCAGCTTGTCCGTTGCAACCGGCTCTTCACAGCAGAACCACTCATGAGTTTGATTGGTTTAAATTTTTTCCTGCTCTCCATGTACAGTACAAGTCATCATGGCCCCCATCATCTGCTTTGCAGGCCTAAGATAATTTATGTCCTCTGTTTGGTGATGTTCCAAGTGCTTGTGACTATAACATCAAAAAAGTGTCTTTAATAGCCATTTAGTAACTTTATATGTTATAATTTGTGTTATAAAAGTAGTTTATATGATTATTTGCAGATTATGTGGTTGATGTTATGTCCTCTATATTGTTTGACCCCATTTGTTAGCCATGTTTGAGTTTTTGTTACATAAAACGTTTTGTACAATGTGTTATGTGAGGTAAAACTGCAAATCAAGGAAATATTGTGTTTAGTACTAATGTGGTAAAAGCAATTTTAAAAACAATATTACAGTTAATGTAAGATTTTTCTATAGAAAATATTTGTTGCCAGCTTTTGTTTTGTATAATGCCAACATCATTTCTGAAGAGTTTTTATTAGCTGAATTCATTTTTTACAAAAAGACGGAGAGAGTTTTGGCTCTCGATCTTTTGTGATACTCATCATTACATTGCTGGCGTGAACTTAGACAGTTTCGACAATTTTCCAGTCAGTGTCTCTGGAACCATTTAAATATAAAAAACAAAGATGGACTTGATTCAGACTTAAAAACTGGGGCAATTATTTGTTGGTTCTGTGCTCAGTTAACATTTTGCATTATCCCCATGCCTTCTAATGGCATCGGGTGTTTATATTTTCACTACCAAATCAGACCCAGTATGCTTAGCTGGTATGCAATAAAAGTCTTTTGTTCTGGGCAGGATGTTAACAAATTGCAATGATTGTAGAGTGACATTTTTCCACAAAATCATGCGTATATCATATTCCCTACAGTTTTTTCTGAAAACAAAACTCCCAGACATATGGTACATTTTCTGCATTATAATGTACAGAGTTTTGCTTTGTGATGCTTTATCCTTCTTCAAATGACCATTTAGTGAGCTTCTCATTAATGAATTCAAAGTATAGCACACTGTAAACTTTACTTTAAAAGCTGTGTAGGCTGTATGTTTACTTACATGTCTGGTATTTTCCAAGCTACAAAATTTTGTGCCATTTTATTAAAAGCAAATGCCTGAATTACTGTAATTTTTTGAATTTGTAGAAAGTTACATTTTAGAAGACGTTTTTGAGATTAGATGAAAATGACCCTTTCTTCTGGACGCAAGTAAGAAAAAAAATCATTAATTATCGGCACATTGAACAAAAAGTCCCAAAAAATTCCCAAGGATGATCTTTAAATTATAGTTTTTCACATTTGCTTACACACATCTCAGGAAACAGTGTTTCTGATCCACAAATTAGCACGTTTCTGAAAACTGCACATACGTTTTGAAAATCTTTACATATTTTAAGCAAAATGGAACATCGACTTCAAAACCATGAAAACTGATTCATTTCAATCATTTGCGTCAAAATGCCGACACATTAACTAAACGAATGTGTGCAACAAACCACATTTTACACACTGCACTAAAAAGTTGAGCACACAGCTGTCACTATCCGGATGTTGCCTTTGATGCAGAGACAGTAATAGAAATCATAGAAATGCAACGAATCTCTTTGTTGTACTTTCAGTCTCCAATATTTACATAAAACTATAAAAGTATGTAAAAGAAAAAAGGAAACAATCTCCATGTTTCCTCAGTGGGGATACCTGTAAACTCTTCTACACTAACATAATTTAAATTTGAATTCTCCCACTCGTGCCTGTATAATCACAGAATTTTTTCAACATTGTGTGCAATATTCTTCCTACCTAAGCAACATTGAATAACCTTCTCACATGGCTTATCCAGCACTGGGAATCTACTGTAATGTTATCACATACATCCTCCGTTGCTTGCAGAAGGGAGTTTCTTGTTGGGGCTTACACGTACCAACACTAAGCAAAAAAATACATCCATTTTTTTCTGAAAAGACAAATGTGGTGGAAGGTATAACACAGAAAAGATTGGGTGGTTGTGAAAACAGGTTTGATTGCCTGCTGCATGATGGAAGCTTACATCATCCCATACAGTTGTGTAGTGTGTCTCCTTGTGTGGGATATTTAGGTGGGAATGAATGAGAGTATAGCACATACTTACCACAAAAATGAGATTACCTGGTGGTGGAGGACCACATGCATGCTAACACCAGCACTCATTGTGGTATTACTCCCACACTGACCAGGAAAATAACCCAATAATGTATATGTTACACCTACTTGCACATTTCAGGGTAGCTCTAAGCATTTGCAATTTACTATGTGTAAAGTGCGGTTGCTTAGAGCTAGATGAATGCTTAGAGCTGATGTTCCACCCATTGAGCCACGCTGCCTCATTCATGCCTGTATAACTACTGAATTTTTTTAACATTGTTACACAATTTTCTTCCCACCCATGTAAACGCTGAAAAACCTTTTCGCATGGCTTATCCAGCCCTGGCAATCATGTACTGTAATGTCATCACATGCGTCCTCTGTTGCTTGCAAAAGGGAGTTTCGACTCTCCTGGAAGTGGGTCAGAGGGTTTAACTTAATTTGAGCCACTACACTGTGGCAGGTGTCATTAAGGCATTTCTAACTGAGAGCAGCTAAAGAATCCTGGCATTCTGTTTCTGCAGAACTGTAGGGAGACCCCCCAGGAGGAAAAAAACAATGACATATATCTGGGACAACTGCAACATCACATAATTACTGACAACACAACATTCAACAACACACACAGGGTGGGTTTGTCCACACTGGGCCGTCTGCTAAAGCAGAACCAATTTGGTATCAAACAGCTGTACAGAGCGCCACTTGAAAGAAACTCTGAAAAAGTGAGGGAACTACGCTATGAATATGTACAAGTAACTTACATTTTTCCAGCATATATATCGCTTTACAATATTGGTACCGGATTCCAGTTTACTGTATTTCTGTGCTACACTACAGTATATGGATATGCTTTCTTTTCCTGAGTGTTTCAGAGAATCATGGAGCGTAGTGCTGTTGCAAACCTGCATGTGTACAAATCTATCGATGAGGCTGGCTTCAGTGTAACTGAGAACAGATGCTGGGGAATCATCGGGCAGCATGCTGTTGTCCATGTTCCTGGGCCTTCACCACCATGCCACTCTTGGCCCCTACAACACAGCTAATATTCTTAGATTCCTTAAAACCCTGCATGACACACTCATTCCCAATGATCAGGCTAATGTGCCAGGAGAAACCACGTTTGTTATCATACGGGGCAATGTACATTTCCACCAGCCTGCTCCAGTCTGGTTCAACAGTCACCCACAGTTTGAAGCTGCCTGCCTTCCACCGTACTCTCCTTTCCTGAATCCTATTGAGGAGGTCTTTTTGGCATGCTGTTAGTCTATGACTACCAATGAGCAACTGTCATCCAGGCAATAGAAAAGGACCGTGGTGACATTGATGTGGAGGCATACCAGGGCTGGACACGCCACTCAAGAAGATACTTGTCCTGATGTTTGGCCAGAGAAACCATCGCTTGTGGCATTGATGAGGTGCTGTGGCCAGAAGCACGTTGGAGACAGGATGGACACTCTTGACAGTGCTCTATACTATTGTTTGTCATCTTGAGTATAAACAGATCTTGTTTCCCCATTGAATTTGTGCTCATATATACAACACGCTACAAAGGAAAATACTAAGACATACAGTAATAGCTTTTTTTATATACTTAGCATATATCATATAGTAGTAAAGTGGAGATGTTAAAAATGTTTTAGATTTAGCACAACAGTGTGCAGTTGGTGTTGGGTGAGGTAACATTTTATCACCAGTTTCAGAGTTTAGTTTGTCTTTAGTGTTTGTAAAAAGGGCAAAGGAAATTATCATGTATTTAAGGACTGAGAATTATGTGAAGTGGTTTGGGGGAAGTGGTTAAAGAGTTTGTAATGAGGGTAAACTGCAATAAATGTGGGTAGTGTTTACGAACTCTGGGACAGATAAAATATCCGTGAGTTTGAGATGTTGGAAAATGTGTGTCAGCAAAGTTTAAGCAATCGAGAAAAACGGCAAAGGTCTGATTTAATTCCTTTCAGAACTGGTAAATTTGCTTACTTTTTATAACCAATGAAAAATCTTAAAGAAATATCTTCCAATTAATGCATGGCCTAAAATTTGAAACCCCCTTGAATTTCTTGAGTAAATAACACGAAAAGCTTGTGTCGGTGTAATTACCATGAGTGTTAATGTGTTTGCACGTTTGTGCTTGTATGTGTGCCAATGTATGTAGGTGCATGTGTGACTATGTGTGCGCGCGTGTGTGTGTGTGTGTGTGTGTGTGTGTGTGTGTGTGTGTGTGTGTGAGTAAGTAAAGTTCCAGACTGTTTTGCCTTTGCCACACACAGCTCATTTTGTCCCCATGGACCTATGAGACGCATTCAAATCAGTTTAAAGTGATTTTCCATGGTAGTGTTTCTGCCAAAAAATGTTTATGTTGCTGTCACTCATCTGTACTGCAGCAATCTGCATTTCCCTGATATTCATCAGCAGTGAAAGAATCTGCCACTCGTGCACCCTGAAGAAACCCAATAAAACAGTGCAACTAAGCACTTATACACCTCTGCCTCTCTCTATATTAGAATAAAAAATTTATCATTTGAATAATTCAAGTTCCACCCATTTGGAACTCAACCTGGAAAATGAAAATCAATGTATGGTAGATTTGGATATATATCACACACTGTGTCAATCCTGCACAGGTGTCTTTGGCTGATTATATTTTAATTACCTTGGACTATAATTTTTTTGTAGTAAAGCATCAATCTCACATTTTTCTACACATTTTTCTGTGCAATGCCACTAGACGATTTAAGAGTTAACCATCTCAGTTATGACTTGTATGATAGCTAGCATGTGTTGTATGCAGTTAAAGTAAAATCACAAATCTGTTTCAAAGTATATGTAACCTCCAACTAGAAAGGAGGTTTGTGACATTTCACTACTTCAGCATAGTTTAATAAGTGAAATGAAAACTGAAAACGCACAGACATCTGGTCCATAAGAATAACCAGAGAACAAAATCTACTTTGCACTATTACATATAAGTTACGTGTAGGCACTGTCTGTCTGTCACAAGTGTGTTGTAAAAGCATCTGTCGAAGAGAGAAATAGGAATCTGCTCTTTTTCCTTTTAGATCTGGAACCAAATGTCATGGTAAATTGGTTTTTGACCCAGGATATACAGGTGCCTTGTCCCGTGCGTTTTCTTTATTTTTTGTCTGAAAGTCAGTGTGTCAAAATGAAATGTCAAACTCACAAACAATGAGTGTTCAGGCAGTGCGTGTTAGATCTTGAGTGTGAAGCCTAGTGGGTCGAGGTGGATGATGCCCGAAATACTTAAGCTCTCTTTCTGAGAGCATCCTCTCAGAAGAAGCACGCAGCGGTTTAAGAGCTCCCGAAACTGCGCCCGTTAATCACGGCCAAGACGCTGCCCTGGCAGGCAGACAAGCCTGTGCTGTTGTCCTGCACGTCTCCGTTAATTCTTCAATTGTCTCCCAGCGGCACGCGGCAGTGTAGAGATTGCATCTCTGCACCGATCATTGCCGCACTCAACTGCCATCTTCACGGGACCATAAACAACATCGACATCGTCACAACCGAACCACGCGCACACGTGTGTTTCACATCGACCAGTCTGGTGGTACCGCCTTGTGCTGGAGTTACAGCGTAAGACCCGTGACAGCGAGGGAAACTCAGTGCGAAGCGTCAAATTGCCATGCGTAGTATTAACATGATTAATTGGTGTACGGGCAAGGGATGTTTCTGTGTATTGTATGAACCACATGTAGAGTTTGATTTATACAGTATAATCTAAGGGTCCCTGTTTCAAGTTCTAGAAGTCAAAAAAACACCTGAGCAAGGGTACATAATCTGAATTGTTAAAATATCAAACTGAATACATATAGTGGAGTTTGCATGTTTTCTCTGGGCTTGGTGGGGTTTCTCCTGGTGCTTTGGTTTCCTTCCACAGTCCAAAGACATGCATGTTAGGTTGATTGGTGTGTCCAAATTGCCCATTGTGTGTGTGTGTGTGTGTGTGTGCCCTGTGGTGGGTTGGTGCCCCATCCTGGGTGTCCCCTGCCCTGCACCCTATGTGCTCTGGGATGGGCTCCAGGCTTCCCCACGACCCTCGCCAGGACCAAGCGGTTAAGACAATGAATGAATGACTGAATGAATACATATAGTGACATCTGCAAACCGCTTTGAATAAATGGATTAGAAAACGTAGAGATGACACTAATATGAATTTGTAATAATGTGTTAGCTGATACTGTTGACTGTTCTTTACTTCACTGTAGAATCTCCAATGATGACTACGCAAACTAAAGGACCAAGATCTTAGTGGATTCTAGCGCTCTGATGGACTCCACTGCACATGCCTCTCTGGATGCTGGCTAAAGCTAGGAACCCTGGCTGTAGCTGAAAAGCTGGCCGGAGTGGCAATTGTCATGACGACAGTGCGTAGACATGGTATGTCATTGTCCCTTACTGTAGCGTCAGACGGGAAGAGCTGTGGCATGTCACACAATCCGTGACCACGACTGTATTGACAGCTACACCATGAAACAGTACTAACACAATTCACACACAAGGTCACACCATCTCCGTTGGCGCTAACTGTCAGTGACAGAAGGCAGCCACACTCATACCTCTGAGACAGATGGTTATCCAGGCCAGGTATATGCACAGCTGGGCTTTTCTAATTTTATGTTATAAGGGAGTATTTAACTTACATTTAACTTTATATTCAAGAGGAAGTAAAAACCAATGTTCTGGATGTTTTTCATCACATTTTGATTTGGTTCCATTTTTTTTTTTTTGCAAAAGCCTTCAGACCAAGTCTGAAGCCATTTAGAATTTAATTTGAAGTGAGAAATTCACGTGAACTGACTGGAATTCAGTTTATTCACATAAACCGAGTGAAATTCTCCATTTAAAGTCCACTTGATAACCAGGATTTCAGACACAGCTTTCAAAAATTCTTTTAAACAAACCTGAGCACTTCACCTCAACTCAGTCATCAGAACAAGCTGTCAAACGCTCTCAGAAAATCAATTACAGCACAGGAAGAAAATGACCTTTCTCATCATCTGCTACACATTTTCTGTTGTTGGAACAGCACATTGACTCAGTAACAAAATACACAGTAATGCATCCAGTAGATACACAGTAATGGAGAATTTCAGTTAATTGTGTCCACAGGGGCAGAGAAAATAACTGTTGTGTTCTGAAACGTTAAAAGGGAATCTGCTTAAGTGCAGAAGTGAAATTATGTTGAAAATGTCAAAGAAGATTCAGTGTCCAATGGAAAGTCAGGACTCACTGCCTTGTAAGAGGAGTAATACTTCCACAAAAGGAGCAGTGAAGCATCAGTATGCTGTTTTCTGTACCTTTCAGACGGCTGTAAGATGAGGCCCTCTGGCTGTCGCGTGCTGCTCTTGTCCAGGCCGCGCATCCCTTTGTTTTGCTCAGTGCCTCGGGTGACACTGTTTCCAGTCCCAGCAAAGGGACCCCCAGGGGATTTCACAAATGGGTGCTTCAGGCGTGCACCTGGGCCCAATGGAGAGGTTGGGGGGTGGCTGTGTCCTTCACCAGGAGGGTTGAGGACACTTAGAAGGTTAAAGTAATTGGTGTGAGGTGTCAGTGGCCCTGCCTGACACAGGTGAAGTCAAGGTCGGTCTGCCTAAGGACCTGGCGGTGGCCGTCGCCGTTACACCATAGAGTGACACTGTGTAACAGTGTCACCCCACACTTGCCTCTGGAAAACCTGGCTGCAGGAACAAAGAGCATGACCATCACATCACTGTTACACAAAGAAGGAAAATTGCTACTGTAAGCACAGTCTTTCTTATACACACTATTTTTTTGACCCTGGAGCAGCCTGGATAACATGCCACAACACTGCTGAATGTAGTCTTGTAATCCTGGAAACATCTGAATACTGGAGTTAATGGAATATACTAATAGTTCACAGGGAATTTTGTCTTACTGAATTAGCTATATAATGGCAAGTATAACCATTCCCATGATTTTATAGGACAAAGCTATAGCTCATCTCCATAGCTCCATTCTGATTTATCTTTTCAGAAATTATGTGTGCATGGATTAATTACATTAAAATCATCATATAGCACTTTCACACAAATCTGCCTTGTGTACTACTGCTGTTGCGGTCTGGCTACCTCTGGCTACCCCTGTATTTTATGTCACAGGGTAGGTCTATCTCTCTCTCTTTCTCTCGCTCACTCCCTGTGTCTGGCCCCATCTTTCCTTGTAAACCAGCCTTTGACACCAGCCTGTCCCTGGGCCCATCTCTGTATGATTTTATTTGTTCTCTGTAGGAGCATATCAAACAAGCATGTTAAGGGAATACTAACACCTTTCAGAAAAGGTCAGCTCTTTCTATAAACCCAACCCTAAACATATGGGAAAGGGTGCAGGGAAGGCATTTAGAAACCAGAACGTTTTTGTTTTCCTGACACAAAGACACTGGCATAACAGCCAGCCCATTCCACAGGGTCACCCTTTACATGCACCCATGTGGCACTGAGCTAGTTTTGCGGCGTATGGGCATGATACTTGTGCCGATTAATACAGCTGTGCCTGCGTCTCATGTCACTGCGACTCACCGAGCAGCACTGCACTGTTCTGCTGTGGCTCCTCACGCGGTTCTGCTCGTCACTCAAAATGCTTGTGGGGTGCAGATAAGCGTGCTCCACACACATGAGATGTAATGTAAGGAACGTGACAGGCTGGAGTTCTGGAGAAGTTCCATTTGCATCTTGACTCTCCACAGTCTACCCTCACTGTCTCAAACAAACAACTGTATAAAATCAGCTGTCCTAGCAAACGGACTCCAAACATCTTTTAAATGTCACCAGTCCCACGGCTGTCATTCAGAACAAACATCCTACTGCTCTTTATATTCTGTAGTGAGTTTGATGTCCAGAGTTTAATGAGGATGTGCTGTCATCATGACTGTGAGAAGGTGCGTAAATACTGTATACCAGGAGTGTCTCAGAAAAACCAAATTACTATTATCACAGACAACTGCATGCACCTTAAAATGTTTAAAACAAGGTGATGTTATTGATCTTAATTAATCTGAGTTCATTAATCCAGATTTGTTTACCATCATCTTTAACTGTTAGCATTTTTTCCCATTAGTGCTACATTATGAGAAAGATATTAAAACTAGGTTTGTTGCCAGAATCCATTCTGTAAAAATATAAGCAGAATTGTGCTTTCAGCAACAGTCAAGATGACTGGTTGACTGACTAAGGGTCATTTGTAGGATTTGATTATGCGGGTTTGAAATTGGGTTTGACCCCTTGACCCACGAGACCGCCGCTCATTTTTTACGAGCAGTACAGTGGACGGCAGTGCCAGTAATCAGTGAAAAACTGTGCCATGATGGATGGGAAAAGATGCTGTTTGCATCTCGTAAGGGAGAGCAGGCCGTACAGCAGCCATGTTTGTGTTGGGAGATTGGAATACAAAGAACAGAGCCATGAGAAAGGAGTGGGAGTGAAAATTATTTTCAACGGGTGTAGCAGAGAAATGGGTGTCCGTTGTGGCAGCAAACACGCAAGGTTAAACTCTGAGAAACGTAACACAAAAAAAGGCCTAAGCACTTCCTGTTCAGCGCTCAGTTACACAAAACCCAACAACTATGTAAAAAAACCTCAGGAATAAAGAGCAGGTTGGATATATTAACAGCTAAATGAATCTGTGTGTGTCACTATCCTGTTTTGTGCCTCACAAAGACTAAAGAGCCCCCTCTTTTCACCCCCACGGGAGCTAAAAAATTTAAGTATTTAAACAAGCTTCGCACTAACACTGGCCTCAAAGGAAGAGTAAAGGAAACTCAATAAACTGAAACGATAAAGGAAAACTCCTTACAGATGACAGATTTTACAGTTCTTTGTAATTCAGAGATAATAGTAAAAGTGTAGATTAGCTCCTAAAAAAACTGTTTTTTTTACTTAGGGTTTTTTCTTATAAATTTTTAGAAAAGCTAGTTCATATGTTAGACTCCTTTTGGCAAAAACCAGGAATGGAGACATTACTGAGAAGAACACTAACATAAATTTTACTAACCTGGTGGATGACAGTGAAAATACTAGGGACATTTTTAATTTCATTAAAGATCATTAGCCAAGTAAACTTTTTTTCATGATCGTGCATGTGGCTTTCAACTCTAAAATGCTTGTTATTGAATTTATTGAATTTTAATTGATTTATTATGACAAAATTATTCAATGTAGTTCTCCATGCACATCTGTACAGGCTTGCTATTGTCGTTAGGTGATCATTGATTAGAGTTGAGATAAAGTGCAATAAATGTGGATATAATGTTCACGCAATGTTTGTTTCAGCTTTCTGTGCTGTGCACCTTTTACTGGCACTATGCAGCATAGCAGTTTGACCATGGCAGCTTCTGTAAGGCTCTTTGTCTCTTTTCTGATTGGCTGCTATATGTGCCATTTGTTTTGTAGATCAGCTTCAACGCCACTCATTGAAGACAATGCCTCATCGCACCGTGGCATCTCTCGGGTCATGCGAGACATTCGCAAGAGCGCGGTGATCAGAGATGGATCGCTCGAGGGCAGAGGTGACGGGGGCTCCACGGGAAATTAAACGGCCCTGGTGTGCGTTGATAAGGTCAGCCCTCAATCTTCGGCTGATGGATAGGGAAACAACTGGCATGTAATCTCTGAATATGGCTTTTTGAGTATCTCGTAGCGGTGTCCATCCGGAATGTAATTACAACCAGTGTCCTCAGTCCTATTACAACCTGGAAAACATCTGATTGTGTCAGTATCTCTATAGATGCATTGGGAGCTACAGTCTTCTGGGAGAGGTTTTATGCTTACAGTACTAGTCAAGAATGGCAGTACATGGTTGTGAAAATGGGTTTTTCGTGAACTGCTATGTTTTTAATTGCAGACCCTTGGCTCCAGGCAGATACAATTTAATTATATAATATAGGTTTATACATAATTAACAACATATTTTGAATTAAGAAGTAAATCTTAAACTTTTGCTTGTACTGTATGTGAAAAACAGCTTTTCTTCAGAGAGGAGGGCAGGCAGTCTTTGCAAAACAACAAACGGTTTTTAAAGTTTATTTTGGGAATATAATTTTAATTAGAGTACATGTATTAAAAATGTAATTAATTTGGTTCTGAGCAATATGGTGAATACTGGTTTTGCACAGCATTTTTAGTCCATCTTCTAGGGCACAGGCTTAATTAATTTCATGACATGTAACATTTCTTATGGAATACAGTTTGCGTGTGTTTTGAGTGTAGTTGTGATTGGCCCTCTCCTGATTGTGGAGTGTGTTCCATATAGTTTATCCAATGAGATACATACTTGGTTTTTATTGTCTCCCTGTACATTAGTGTTCATACACCCAGAGGAATGTGTTCATTTTCTGTATTCATCCAGAAACAGAAAGACCACAAACTTCCTCCCACAATGCTTTTCTTCTTCAACCTGCTGCTGCACAGTGAGCTGCAGGTTACATGTGGTGGCTGAGTGCCATGTGACGTGTGTTCCCAAAGCATACTGCCATCAGTGCTATGGCATCAGTAAGAAGCACTTTACAGAATGTGTGGACAGAAATGTAACACACCGTGAATATTGTCCAGGTGTTTAGTGTCTCAGGGTTAAAATGAATCTATTTCCACAAGAAAGTGGATTTTGGAATGACTAAATTTAGGGTGTTTCACTAGAACGGTTTCCGTAAATGGTGCATAATGTGAAGACAGTTTCAAAGCTGTCCTGCCTGTCGTGTATTTTATTAAATTCCCATTAAAGTCCAGAAACACAGCCAACAATCTGTTCATGACTTCAGCCTGCATATTTACACTTATATTTGCATTTATGAATTTTTCAGATGTTTGTATGCAGACCAATTTGCATTTCCATTACAGCAAATGTGAATTAGGTGAAAATATAATCAGGTAAATAAACAAACAATAGAACGGCCAAAATCATCCCAGATATGGTTTAGTATGGGCTCCATTAAGATGTAATGGTAAGAGTTCCATGCAAAATACAAATAGACTGGATTAAAAACGTGTTTTATTCAATGCGTTTTATTTAGATAGATACTGTACATAGATTTGGAGTGGTCTGGATTGTATTTACAATGTAAACACAATACAATATAGGACAGATTGATAGACAGATGCAGCACATATGACATACAGCATATACAGCTGTTTGTATAAATCTCTTCAGTCTGACAGCCTTTATAATAAATGCTCTTGGAATTTTTTACTAACACTGTGGATGGAGGGTATAAAGTTATTAAAGACAGCGTTTTCTTTCCATCAAGTTTACGCTGCATTCCGATGCTTCTGAACATCGTAAATTATGTACCAGCATTGTTTCGTTTACTTAAAGTGGTGTCAAAGTAAATGTATATAAAAAAACACTGCAAATGATGATAAATGGAAGGATTTGCCTGCAAGTGTTTAATTTGGTATTAGACAATCAGTTTGCTGGTATGTGGCTAGGAGTTGTGAGGAGGACTTCTTGATGGAATAGGGAAATGGATATTGATTATAAAAGGCAGGTTCTTCCCCTGCCTTCTGATGGTCTGGATACAAAGCATGATGGATAGCCAGCTCTGTTGTCACGACAGCCTGTGTGGGCATGGCTTTGAGGACGACTAATTCAGTTACAGCCCCTCCTCTTAGGAACCCCACAGAACTCACAATTGATTCACATTGCTGAATTCAGAGCACATCAATGAATAAGTATCTTGAATAAGGCTGTGTGAAAAACAAGCATTGCCTTACAGCTAAATGTTCAGACATGTGCATTATCCTGGTCTTTGATGATTTTGCTATCATCACATCATTTCTCTGATATTATTAATTCATCAATTCACTAGAGGACAGTGTGGTGCCTATGGGCAGCATAAATTAGTACAAGGTGTTCGATATGTGAAAACCCTCATCTGTGAAAGCTGCAGCCATATGCTTCCTGCATCACGCGTAATCTCCTTCACCGAGGGTCTCTGCTCTAATTTTGGATTGAGCCTTAATTTGTCATGTGTACATTTGCAATATTTGATGCAGTGTCTTGTAACACAACCCTTATTTCAAAGAAACTCGAATGTATATTCTTGTCCTTTCTACCGAGATGTATCGTAGGAATTTCTGTGCTTTCAGTGGGTCTCATTGAATGAGGCAGGTAAGGTCAATGAAATTGATCAGGAGGGTATTTGTGATTTCCTAAAAGGTCAAAGGCTAAGTCATTTAAACTGCCACATTAAGAAGTTGTTAACATTTAGAATGACAGTATCTTTTCATCTGGTTAACTGAGTGCTGCCTTCAGTTCTGTCAGCTTCCTCACTGCTAATGAATTGCCCTGTGGTTATTACATGCACATTCCAAGAATGAATTGTATAATGGCTGCTATGAAACTGTTAGTAATTATTTTTGCTAATTAAATTTACTATTAGAAATAAATAGACAACAGGTAATCAAATAACTTCTGAACAACTTACAATAAAAGCAAAACCATAGCACGTGGGTGAATATTATTTATAAAGATTTCTTCAGAGTAACCATTTGATTTATATCAGGGTGATTGTGACAGAAATATACAGGGGCATCTGAAATTACAAGAGCACCACAAATATTTGAATTTGAATTTTTTTTTTTTTAAGTTGGGACACCCTTTGCTTTCATAACAGCTTTGACTCTTATTTGGATACTGTCATCCAAGTCGTGAACTGTGCAATAAGAGCCCTTTTACTCTACCTTCTTCAAAATGAAAAACCATCAGTTTTTTTGAAGTATAAATGATGTGGGCATCTACTGTTTACTGTAGAAAGTCCTATAAATGTTTAATGATGTTTAGATAAAGTGATTGGGAAGGTCATGAAATGCATTTGACTTAATCCTACTGTTCATGAAACCACTCAGATTAATTTATCTGTGTGGGTGAGGGCTTCACCGTCTGTGAAGGTGGGAATAACTGAAAGGAATAGTGGTTGTACCATAGGGAATAGCTGCACGTGTAAATCTTCCTCCTATTTCTAGCCTATTGTATGACTGTGGGGGGCATGGTGGCTCAGTGGTTAGCACTATTGCTTTGCGCCTCTAAAGCTGTGGGGTTCAAATCTTGCCTCGGGTCTGTTTGTGGAGTTCGTATGTTCTCCCTGTGCTTTGTGGGTCCTACCCCCACAGTCCATTGGCACTTGTTGTAGACTGACTGGTGTTTCCAAACTGCCCATTGTACATGTGCAGTTGTGCCCTGCAATGAGTTGGCACCCCACTCAGGATGACCCCTTCCTTATGCACCAAGCTCCCTAGGATAGGCACCAAGCCCCCTCTGACCCTTCACAGGATAAATGGTATGGAAAATTAATCGATGAATATATGACTGCAGATGAATACCAGACATGAATAAAATGTATAACATGGTGCTACTGATTCCAGTATGGAGCCACCACATACAGCCTTGTTAATGTAATACAGTATCTGGCAACTGACACTTGTAGTCTGAAGGCATCATTTGACTCATCCAGTTATGGTGAAAGGCCATATTACTTCAGTTCAAGAATTGTGCTTCTTACATCAGGTTATACAGTTGTTGTGCATTGATTTGCAAACGTAATTCCTGTTTGACAGTGTACATTTATCAAAGGCTGTGATAATTTTTGACACACACAGTATCCTTTCACACATATAATAACTGAGCTTTGATTTTTACTGGTACACCTGCAGTTTTAAACTCAGTTATTGTAGTTGTCTAACGATGTTTTGAAAACTCATAGTTTTAATTGTCAGACCTCTTTTACATCTGACATATACTGCTAATTAGCAATCAGCCTAATATGGTTCACATTTGCAGCTGCATTTGTGATGGTGATTTAATTTCTTCAAAGTTACAAACATTTTTATGTGCTGTTTTGTCTACCCTCTGATTCTTGATGGCAAAGGAAAATGTTTAGAAGACAAATACTTGCAATTCAGATAAACATAGTAATTTTCAGTGCAAAGAAGAGAAAGAAAGAAACAGCGTGAGGGATGGAGCAGGAAGTGAGAAATGTTGAGCTAAAATGTGGGGGGGGGGATACGAAGATACAGGGGGAGAGAGATTGAGATAGAGAGCTAAACAAGCACAAATACTGACAGACATGAAACATCCTCATGAGCAAACTACGTATGTATTGAATCACAATTGATTTTTCCACATAACAGAATGGGCCACAAAGGCCTTCTCTTCATTTATCAGAGAGCGCAAAAACTCATCTCTGAGATGCTAGGACAATTGGAAGCTGATTAAATGCGAGTCTTCACACAATGTTTTCCAGCCTTTTGAAAGGTAAGAGAAAACATTGCCTTTAAATGAGGAAATTCCCCTTCAAATGGATTCTTTGTTTTATTGAATAAAATGTTTAGCTGTAGTGCAGATACTGGATTGAGTTCTGTAATATGGTATTCAGTGACTGAAAGCCAACAAAGGAGCTTCTTTTTTAGTTTTCCTGCTTGACTTTCATTATATTTTTATCAGAACAAAACTCCTAAATAGACCTGAACTTTTTTCCCAAACAGACTAAAAGGAAAACATCTCAAAAGGATGGGATGGACATTTGACAGGTGGAGAGACATAGGTAGAACAGGTGTCACTGATGCTGTGATGGATGCATGGTTGTCTGTCATCTTTGTTCTTTGGATGTGATGAGTGTTACAGGGTCACTGTCATCTCCATCAGCAGGTGTAGCTCCAGGCTGTCCTAGGGATACTTTGTGAAGTCACCTGCTGGCCATTTCTCTGTAGGATCCTGTGTGAAGTGAGACTGTAGACTCAGTTCTCACTGTGGACTCATATTTTTAAAAATGGTCAAAAATTAAGAGGAACAACATGGTAACAGACATTTTCAGGCCAAAAGTTAACGTGCCAAAAACAGGAAACTGAACAAAAAACCCATTCATACAAGTCAACTACCACTAATAAACTTGCTCATTAATACAGCAGGCCGCATGCTTGCACGGTGGTTAGTGCTGTCGCCTTGCACATTTGGGCCTAGTGTTCAATTCCTGCCCTGGATCTGTGTGTGTGGAGTTTGCATGTTCTCCCTTTTCTTGGTGGGTTTCCTCCCATGGTCCAAAGACAGGTTAGGTTGACTGGCATTTGCAAATTGCCCATTGCGTGTGTGCGCGCGCGTGTGCGCGTGCTCCCTGTGGTGTGTCAGCGCCCTGCCCTGTGCCTCCTGGGAAGGGCTCCAGACCCCCTGCAACCCTGAATTGGATAAGGTGGTATAGCAAATGGATGGATGGATTAATACAGCAACAACTGAAACAAGTCAAAAGCTTTAAATACTGAACCAGATTAGACACAATTCTAAATTAACTGTGCAAATCCAGCTAAAGGGAAATTAGGGGCTGAAGATCTGGACAAATTTGCAGAAGGCAGTTTCTTTAACTGCAAACCCTGTGACAGACTCATCCTACCTGCCCTATCCATCCAGGCTACTATATTATAATTTTAACTACCATTGTGTATGCAGTCAGCCATGGGGCTCAATATGGCACTGGGGTTTCCTTTGCTTGAAATAAACTGCTGCCTGCATATTGCTCTAAGACATAAAAGACCAGTACAATGAGAAGCCAGGAATATTTGTACATTTTCTCCAGACCTGAGACTAGAGGTTTTAGCCATAAAGAAAAAGGTGACTGTACTCAAGTGAAAAGCAAGCGAAAATACAACCAAAACATGTGTTTGAAAGGAATGAGCTGGTCGAACACTAGTCGTTTATATCACGATGAGCAATAAACAAAGGGTGCTTATCACCACACCACGTATTGAACTTTTGCCTCTTTTAAACAGTACAAAAGTCAATGGTGCTTCTTGTGTTTATTTTCCCGTGGTGTGAAAAACTGGTGCAATCAGTGACCGGCACTACATGTCATAATATGGGTTAATATCATCTAATATTTTCTCAAATATTTTTTCATTTATTTTCAAGATCTCACTGAATCTCTTCTTACCAGCTTGTAAGTGTGGCAGATCTCATCCTAGAAGAATGAATGAAGTAAAAGAAAAACTAAGTGGAAAAAAAATCCACAGATCCATGGACAAATATTAGTATTATGTTTTTATTTTACTTAATTTATTGTTGTATTCTGAGATTGTAACTATGCTTTTTTACGATACCAGTTGCATTTTGTCTTGTGAGGCAGGTTATTTACATAACCAATCACCAATAAGTACATTTTCCAAATTTTCCAAACAAGCACGATAACTTTCATAGTACTTTGGGTGCATTGATATTGGTAATGCTACTGTACCAGAAAGGGGAAGCGTCGATTTTTTTGTAAAATTGTTTTGTACCTGATCACCTTAAGCAACCAAAATGCTACTGACTAGCAGCTGAAGTTTGATGAAGCAGTATTGAGAGTAATGGCTGCAATGAATATAGTTATCATTACTCATAAAATGTTTGTCTGTTACCTCCTGTTAGAATGCTGGCACACCCCTGTCCTCTCTAGTCTAGTGCATTTCTATATTTCCCTGTCCTATCTAGTTTTGTGAATTCTATGCTTGGCTCACATTCTGGTTTTCACTTCCACTTTTTGCTAAGTGTTTGCACCTGTATGTATCCTTATTGAAACCCCAGTTTTTCATTTCTCTGGGCTGGTTATTGCAAATTGTAGGTTGGCCTTGTGTTCCTGTTTCTTCTTCTTCTTCTATTGTATTGCCTGTGCAAGATTACATGCTTGTGTGTGCCCTTCTGTCTCAATAAACCCTTCCCTCAGCACTTACACCTTGCATCTAGTCTTTTTGACTTTCAGCCATGCTGGAACCTTACAAACACAAAGACAACCAATCATAACTGTAGGATTTTGGGCTCGTTATGGGTGCAGTACCACTGTCCTTATTCAACATGACTCCTTCATAAATAACTTCCCTGGCAGTTGCCAGGCAGCAGCTGGTCATAGGTGTGATTAGGCTGTATGTGTGTGTGTGTGTGTGTGTGTGTGTGTGTGTGTGTGTGTGTGTGTGTGTATGTATGTGCATGAATGCAACTCCTGTTGTGTGAAGGAGGTACATACATATGGAACGTGATGATATTGCAATGCTCAGGACTACGTAGTCCCAATGCACAATTTCACGCTGGCCTTTCTAAGATGTAGATGCGATGTGCCACCCATGTATGCATGTTGACTTGGTCCTTATAAAGACAGAAACTTGACGAGATTACACAGCATCAGCAGCACATTGGAGGGCAGTCACAGAGGTTACACTTCACAATAACGTACTTTCACAGGGTGGGAGAACTACTCAAATCACAGGAGACATTTGCAGAACAGGAAAACTCTGGCCAAAACAACTCTTTTAAACACCATGTTGTTTTTAACATCTACACTGAAATTGCCAGAGGTGTGGTGGGGTTGTCAGCAGTGTAGCTTTTGTGGATGCTCTGATGTATTCACAGGCCTTTGAATTCACGTAGGAGGAATTCAAGGAGGAATTAGTATGGATACAACTCCATTCCGAAAAAGTTGGAACGTTTTGTAAAATGTAAATATAAAAAAAATGCAATGATTTACAAATCCTTCATGACATATATTCAATAGAATACAGCACTGAGAAAACATATTTAAAGTTGAAACTGGTCAAATGTATTGTGTTTTGTAGATTGTTATTATGAGGTTGATGGCAATGGTACATTTAAAAAAAGTTGGGACAGGTGCAAGAAAACCATGAAGAAGTTGGAAAAAAAACTGACTAAAACATTTCACAGGTAAACAGGTTAATTTGTAAGAGGTGATAGTCTAAAAAAGCTATAAAAGAGGAATTTCTGAAAAGCTCAGTCCTTTAAAAGCAAGGATGTGAAAAGGTTCACCACTATGCAAACTACTGCATGAGAAAATAGTCAAGTTTAAGAATAATGTTGCTCAATGTGCATTTGCAAGAAATTTAGGCCTATGAACATCTAAGGTACATAACATTATGAAAAGATTCAAAGAAGCTGGTAACATCCGTGTGTGCAAAGGCCAAGGATGAAAGCCAACACTGAATTTGCGTGACCTTCCATCCCTCAAGCAGCACTGCATTCAAAACCGGCACCAGACAATAAAAGGTATAACAACATGGGCTTGGGAAGACTTCAGAAAACCTTGCTGGTAAACACAGTTCACTGTTACACATCTAAATGCAAGCTCAAACTCTACAGATTAAAAAGCGAGCCATACATAAACAACATCCAGAAATGCTGATGATTTTTCTGGGCCTGAGCTCATCTGAGATGGTTTGATGTGAAGCAGAAAACTCTGCTGTGGTCTAATTATTCCACATTTCAGACCTGTTTTGGAAATATTGGCTGTTCTGTCCTCAGGGCGAAAGACGAAAAGGACCACCCTGATTTTTATCAACAAGAAGTTCAAAAGCCAGCATCCGTGATGGTATGGGGGTGTGTTACTGCCCATGGTAAGGGTAACTTACCATGTATTTGGGGGCACCATTAATGCTGAGAGATACATACGGATTTTGGAACAACATATGTCGCCATCCAGATGACGTCTCTTTCTGGGATGTCCCTCTTTACTCCAGCAGGACAATGCTAAGCTGCATTCTGCACATGTTACAACAGTTTGCCTTTTACGGGTACTTAATTGGCCTCCCAGTCCAGACCTGTACCCCATTAAAAATGTATGGTGTATTATGAAGCACAATATATGACAGCAGAGACCTAGGACTTAAGACATACATCAAGAAAAAAGGCAAAACTTTCCACTCTCAAGACTTCAACCGTTGTTGTCTTCTGTTCCTAAATGCTTACTGAGCGTTGCTAAAAGAAGAGGTGATGTAACCCAGTGGCGAACACGGCCGTGTCCCAACGTTTTTTAAATGAGTTGCAGCCATCAAATTTATAATATTTTTTTTTACAAAACGCAATACAATTGATCAGTTTAATCTTTCAATATCTTGACTTTGTGCTGTATTCTATTGTATATGCCAAGTAGAATTTGTAAATCATCGCATTTTGTTTTTATTTACATTTTACAAAACGGCACAACGTTTTTCGAATAGGGGCTGTAGAAGAAGAACCCAGTGTTTATCAACTTCTGGCAAGCGAATATTTTTTTGTGCCTGAATTTGCTGTCATGTTTTGAAGTGCCCTTTCAAAGTATGAGATCAACTGGTTTAGCTGTTTGCCTTGATTGGAACAAACTGGAAGTGACCAAGCAGGAGAAGTGGTCACAGTGCAGAGAAATGCCCCGGTCGTCATGGGGCACCTCCCTGTAATTGTTCTGCTCACTTTCCACCTCAGACAGGGCACCCTAGCTTGGGTGCATGGGACTGTAGAGGGCACTGATGCTTGGGTAATTGGATAATGATAAACAGACAGCATTGCTAAGGGTCAATCACATGCAGAACCAGTGCGTCAGAAGCAGATCAGGCACAGACTGTAATTGGTTCTCTCCCTTTGTTACTTAGAAGGCCCTTTGCTAAGCCCACAATCGTAAATTACAAGATTAACAGCACTTGAGAATAACTGATTTCAAGTGTGGAAGAACACAGGCTGTTGTCTCGACCCTTAAAAACACTGTACCTCAATCTTTGTTTGCGCTTCAGAATCACTCCATTTTCTGCTAATTTCTATGTGTATGAGAACAGTAACATAAAATGGCACAAACTGAGTGCCAAAAGATTTATTGTCCTGCAATAAATCTTTTGCTGTATCCACACTCACTTTCTGTACTGATTTTAGGGATAACCAACGGATTGCTCTGTTTCTTCAATTAAAATTTGAAAATGTACTTATTTGGATAATCCCTGTTACTCATGTGGACTGATGCACATAACAACCATCTGTTTATTTGATGCAACTCAGTCAGGCTGTTCAGTCTCTTGTTTTATTGCACTGTGGTAAATGGTTATTTAAACTGAATTTTGTTTTTTTTTATATTCAGCTGTAGGGTTTCATAAAGTTTAAAATGTCATGTATGTTGATTGTGCACAGTTGTTAGAAGAGCACTGGGATAGTGCAACCTTCTGTTGTTTTCAGGAAATTAGAGTAGAAAATTACTTTTTAACCTATGTAAGTATGAGAGTTCATTATTTCCCTTGATGTGTGTTGTGTGACAAGATATCAGATCTGCTGTTTAAAGTCTCCCATGTTAACAATTAGGCTAATGATTCCTCTATGCAGACTGTTATAGTACTGCATAGACTGTAGGATATAACAAGACACCACATATATGGAGGCCTGTATCAGTCATTGATTAGATATTTAAGGAGTTGATCTAATGTAATTTTGTAAGTCTCCTAATGCATTTAACTTGTTAAAGAGGACCAGTCAAGCAGATCTACAGAAATCCTTTTATTTTTGAAGCATGGGACTGGCATGTTGGGGCATTTTGGGAGGGAGAAGGGAATCGCACAGTAGGACACATTTTATTGCCATGGAGATGAAAGAGGCCAGCAGTCCCACTAGAGTGCTGCTTCTGTTAGCATGTGGCTTTGGTGTCACCATTGACTTCCAGGTTGGGGTGAGACTGTGTTGTTTTTAGCAATGTGGGCAATAATGTGGGTACATGGCAGCTTGACAGTTCATGAGCATTGCCTTACTGTAAGATCTAAAGGCAAATACAGTAACTACAGTACAGGCCTGCATTACCCTTCATGCTACAGTTTGCTGTGGTTGTAGTTCTGTATACCAGATAATGCCTTTATTAAATGCTAATTTCACTAACAAATAAGTGTAAATTCACATTTTTGTAAATATAAAAGAACTGTGGTGTCTTCTACAAGACTTGAAGTAGTTACAGATTTTATGTTAAGAAGGAGGCAGCTTTTATTATGTAAAACTGACTTATTGATTAGGATTGGCACAATGCACTGAATGTGTCTTGCTGTTTTTGTCTGCAGCATGAGTGAGTGCATTTTCTAGCTGTGCTGTTTGTGCTTTGTTTTTAAAACAGACTTCAGCTTTTCCAGTGGTGTTTAACCCCTGAATAGCCAATAAGTGGATGAGAAAATGATGGTATGATTAACATTTGGAACTAGAATTAAATTTACGTAGCATTTAAAAGTAAATTTGATTTCTTTTGTGCTTTGTTGTGGCAGTGAAAATGTGCTACAGAAGCAGCTCTGCTGGGGTCAGACCCTGGCATCCACAGCCCAGACAAGACAGCCCAGTCATGAGGATTAGTTCATAGAGTTAAAGACACGCATCCCTCACTCAGTGGACTCATCAAACTATTCTTCTCACAACTGAAGGCTCTTACCATAATGGTCTAACAATACTACAAATTGACTGCTAAAGCTTCATCAACTGTAACTGAAGGCATTACCAAAGTAGTTTTGCAGATGGAGGAAGGAAAGGAGGAGGTAAAATGTTTGTGTTTCCCAAAGGCAAGGAGAATGAAGAGTCTGTGTCTAGAGGAACACAACTGAGTCTTCAGGTGCTGTTTGAGATGCACTTCATCAACATTCCCCCTCTTCCTCAAGCTTCTGCTCTGTATCCTCTCACCGTAAAATTGGGTTGGATTTTGATTGGTTGGGTCCAGTTTGTTGGCACTGAAATACAGATTCCAGGTGCCATCAAAATAAGCAGTACCGTATTGGAATTTGCAACAGAAAATTCAACAATCTTGGCAATTGACAAAATTTTGATTAATCTATTTTCCTCATTATTTCTTGAGTTGTTCAGTGACTGGCAAATCTATAATTGTATTGAATGAGCTTGCATTACAGTGACAATAATGACAAACCTTGGGTAGAGGATGCATATACACACTGCCATGTAATAGTACTATAGTGAGGCTGACAGCAACAAGCAGAACTGAGGGGGAACTAGGAGGAAAATTATGGGATGCAGTGTTGAATTTGTTCTGACAAAGAAGTGGCTGAATTGAGTGGAACCTATTCTGTTCATGTCCTCTACTACAAACTATACAGGGAACAGAAATTTGAACTGACTCTACTGCAAAACTATAACAAAAACACAAGATGCAGCAATACTGACAGTATACTGAAAAAAAAAATTTAGCCCAAAAACCTAACCTCTGAAAATGATGTTATTTGGGAGAAATATATTTTTAGTTTATTGCATGTCTTTGTGATGTTGATAAAAGTTGCTGCACCACATAGCATCAGAACTGCTAATTAAAACAAAACACTGGTTCGTGGATTTGCTGCACTATCAAAAAAGGTAATCTGAGTTATTTATGAAGGCGAGAGTGACAGAAGTGAGCAGTGAACAAGTTCTCTGAACAGCTGGGCTGGGGAAATGTGTGGTGCTGATGTTGCTGGGTAATTCCTTGTTGTCTGTGAAAGGTCAGCACTCTAGATAGAAGCACTGAAGCAGAACTCATCACTTTCCTTCATTTATTTGCAAAATAGACTATGGTCACCATAGCGCCATAGGTCATGAGTGGACATGTCACACAGACTGTCACAAGCTTTCAGTGTTGAATTTTTAACTTGACTCTGTGCAAGGAGAAGACAGACGTGGACGAAGCCCACAAGCCTTGGAAAGTCTGGGACCATTTGTGTGTTCCTTCTCTTCTCTGGTGCCCTTTTGAAGAAATGTTGTATCCCAACAAGTGGGATGACAGTAAATTAAGTAGACTGAGAAATAGAAACATGCTAAATCCCATGCAGGAATAAGTTCTAAAAGTATCCCTCTTCATGTCCTAGCACACATTTACCCTAGCAGTGGACAGACACCCAGACGCACACACACACACACACACACACACACACGCTTGCAGCTGTTTCTGCCACTCTAAAAAAAAAAATGCTTACACATACCTGGGAAGTCACCACACACCACACAAATATCCACTCATACAGCATGGACGGGCAGGTGAGGTCCTCTAGGACTTTTCCTGATTTCTATATTAACATTTTAGGCTTGCCTTGTCTCCTTTTTCAGGGTGGAGTTCATCTAAGGACAGTTCCAGGACAACCTCCCTGTTCTATTCTGAGGACATGCCAAGTCATCGGTGGTAGCCACGTTCGATTTCCAACATCACACTCTGACTTTGTTTTCTTATACAGTTCTTCATAAGAGATCTTTACAGGCCTGAAGATGTGGCACGTTCTCCTGAGACATCCTTTGTGGAAAGCGTTAATCTTGTTCATGTCATCTTTTACTACTCCCCGGCATTCAGCACCACACAGCTGGACTGGTTTGACATCGGAGTTACATAGTCATATAGGCAGTATACAATATAGCATTCTCCTTACTGACAACGCTACACAGCTATAAACCACTTAGACAAACCAAAAGTCACTCACTTCTTTCTCACTTAACGTGTCTATCACTTTACATTTACCTTCTAGAGGAATTTAAACGCTTTTGAGAACAGCTGCTATACCTTTCAAACACCAGCTGCCATCAGACTTTATTTACCAGATTGCGTACATCAACAAGTAAACTGACCGCAAGGATTTGTTTCTTCATAATCACCCAGCTAACGTTAAGATAATGTTAATGTGCCATGAAACGCTAGCATGAGCTCTCTGCCCTATTTCTGTTACTTGCAGGCTGTAAGAGCCACTCAATGCAGTTAAGATGCAGCAGTGTGCGGGGTGTGTTCAGCATGAACTTCCATGAGCAGCGTTTTACATATTCCACAGTGCAAAGTGTAAGGAAAGCAGCTTCATTAAAAAGGGCACGTGTGCCACTAATATAAATAAGAATTATAATGATCTTTAATCTCTTCTCAGCCCCAAAACCAATGCATTATGCATAGTGAGGGCTATATTTTGCATCCTGAGTGTGATGCTGCATCTTGAGCTATTTCATCACTGAGAATTACAGGCTTCCTGGAAAAAAAAAATGCGATTAGTTACATTTTCTTTTAATTGTATTGGCACCGTGGGAGACACAGCAGTTGGTTTGAGTTGGTTTTCACTCTGGACTCTTGTAGCAACTGCCAACAGAATAACCGTACATGGGACGTGGTCTGCCTTTTGAAAACAAAATGCTTGTGTTTAAAACATGAACCCCCTTTGAGTGGATTCCCACAAATACGTTACGTCTTGTACCCCAAATCCCAGCCGAGGCAGGCTGCACAATTTTCAGCAAGGATGACGAACTGCTCGGATTACCAGAGCGAAGGCCCGTCGCTGTTATATGACTCACCTCCATTCCCTTTTTCATGTGTTGGGCGTGTGTATAATGCGAGCGAAACAAAGCCTTTGGGCTGAGAAATTTAAAATATTACCATATTTATTACAGCGACAAGGAATGAGAAATGTGTACAGTTTAACAAGCTCATAGAAACCTGTATGAGTAATTAAAATAATGACAAGGCATGAATGAACAGCGGAACTGTCTGACTAAGGATTTGTGAAGAACATCTAGAATTACAGAGTTTATGTTAGGGAAGGGGCACTCTCCTTTCTCAAAGTTAATGAAGGTGTGCAGCAATATTTGTATGTCAGAGAAACATTGAAAGCATGTTCTTCTCATGCAGTTTCCTTTTGTATGGACCTCACACTTGTTTTCTTCTTCAATAACATTAGGCAGATTGAGGTTTGGTTGTATTTCTGACCTGGATCTTTCACACAGGAAGTCCAGATAACTCTGACAGTCATGGGAGAAGTTGATGAGTCACAAACAATAGCTTTTCCCCTCACCTTTGCTGGGGTGGTGTTGCCAGTCTGAACCAATGAGCTAGAGCTAGTTCTCTGATCTGCCAATCACTGTCAGTTGCTGGCCAAGATAAGACCTCCTTTTCCCTTCCATCTCTTTACGTGCTGTGGATCTAAAGGGAAATTCCTTGTGTGCCCTGTAGTTGTTGGTTTGTCATCAAATGCTTTTGAAAATTCAGCTCAAGGCCCAACAGTAGTGTTGATTTAGGATTTGTTTTCAGTATTATCTATACTGGTGTCACTGGTAAAACCTAGATTTTATTGTTCCTTGGATGTGATGAATAAATTTCTTAGGTCTTTCTCTAAACAAATCTCCTCCTACAGCTGACCCAAAAAAACTAATCTCTGTTCAAAGCAAAATGTTCTGTGAATCATACATTTTCTCTCTTGAAGGATATGCTCTCTAGTACACATGATAGCAATACTGAAGATAAAAAACATTCAAGAGAGTCTCAGTTACAATCCATGTGTATAAATCATACTCTTGCTTTGACATTGAGTTACATTAGCTATATCTACTTGTGGCACTTAAGAGATTCAGAAACAGTTGCCAAATTTTAAGAGAAATCACCTGTATGCATTTGACTATATTCACCATTGCTCAGCATGTGTCTATACAGATACACGCATGGAAGAAAAATGCATTTAAACACACTGTTTACTGAAGTAGCAAAAGCTTTAGGGGTGTAACTGCAGCTCATATTAAATGCACTTAGCATTTTAAATAAACTGTTGTTGCTCTGGGAATCAAGGAAGTAAATAGACACATGCTTCAGTAACTCTCCAATTTAGAGGAGTTCAGGACTTATTAGCAGAAGAGGGATCAAACGTGTCTTGCTTATTGATTGTTATGGACTTATTGAAATAAATAATGTGGATAAATAAACACATTGGCACTGCAAAAATGACTCTTGTGCAAGCATTTACTTCCTTTCAGAAAAAAAACAAATTCTGACATGAGTGTTTATAATTTGCGTTTGTAATTGTAATCACAATTATTTAAAATGTTGTAACACATAGATGCTTGTAATGGCGAGAAAATTCCAGCAGTTAAATAGGGAGAGAGGAATGAATGGAGTCCACATTCTGGATGCCTCCTGAGAGGACGTTGTGGTTCTGTAGGTAGTCATGCTTCAAAGAGCCAGTGGAAGACGGCCTTCAAATGTATGGTGAGACCAGAATGTTCCGTGAAGTTCTTCCTCAGGAAACAGTACGGAAGAGACTGCCACTTGCCCTGTTTCTTGAGGTTAAAACTCATTTGTAATGGCAAACTTTTGGATTATTTTATTAATTTTAGTTCACGTTTGTGTATACAGTGCCCTTTCCAGCAGAGCTTTCCAAACACACTTAACAGATGTCATTAGTACTGACCAGAGGTGTAGTGGTGTGTATACAGAGGTATATGGTGTATACCCACATCAAAAATAAATGGATTTACAGTATACCTACCTGAAAACAGTCAGGAATGTGTATCAGTCAGAGAATTGACTACATGCTTGAAAAGTAGCGAGTGACTATAATTATTTTGTAAAAAATTAAACATGAAAAATAATTTAATTTTCAGTTTATTTCTGTCTTGTATCGGCCAGTTTTTGGGCACTTACGTACACAGTAACAGTGCTCAGGTAAAAGTGTGAATACGTGTTCTTGAAGGGGTAGAAAGACCAGCATATGCACCTACCGAGACACCACTACACCACTGATACTGACTTCCAACTACATGACACACCTGGCCAATCGCCTCATTGCATGACGTGATTCACTCTGAATTTAATGCTTAAAATTCTCCATAGTTCTCCTCTGATGGCTGCATATACAGTACGGTCCATAACACTGGACGGATGAACTAGAGAAGAAATGGATAGACGGTGAATAAGGCATTTAATGTCATGTAGCTTTTATGACCACTCGTTTGACACTGTTGTCACTGTGACCTTTCAGCCAAAAACAGGACTATGTGTCCATGCTACATTCTATACATCGGCTTTGACGTTTGCTTTGTCAGCCGATGCACATAAACACATCTTCTATATTTTCTCCTCATTCTAAATAAAAGTACATTGTTACAAACATTCTACACTCAGATCAACACTGTACATTTTTACACTATGATACAACAATCTATTTATCTGTTTCCTGGAAGTTGGTTGCTGCAACAGTTTAGTCTGGAAAAAAAAAGACACAGAAGACACACTGACCGTTGTTGTAGCTCTAAGGTGCTAGATCCTGGACAAGCTGGGTAGAGCTGTGTATTTGCACTTGAGTGTGAATCTGAGTAGAGCCCAGGTGACCAAACTAGTCAGAAGTGATGCTTGAATGTCTACAGTAATTATTAACAGTCAGAATGGCTGTACCTCTGCAGCCCATGTGGTACACCCGACTTTTAGTGTGAGGCTTCCTAGGGTTTAAGCTGGACCCCTTTTGCCAAAAACATCTGTTTTAAACTATAGGAATCCAAATTACAGGGGAAAAAGTAATCCAATAAAATTAAGCAGCAATAATAGAGTTTGTGAGCCTCACTGGGTCACTCTGAGGTGAGTAACAGAAACCACAAGAGCTGCTCAGATTGTCCAGGCATGTGCTCTGTTCCCTCACATGGAAGTGACCACAGACCACTCCACTTACCCAGGGTGCACCGGGACCACCACCTCCTATAGCCACAGCAATGTGCATTCTATAGCCCTCACACAGACACATCACGACCAAAGTAGTAACAGAGCGGGACAGTTCTGAGCTCTGCTGTTGGCCACCGTAAGCCACACAATTCAGAGTACAATCATTCTAGAACGACACAAAGCGCTTGTTGGCACACTTGAGAGGAAGCATGCTGGCTTGGCAAAAAAAAAAAAAAGAAATTAAAAAGAAATAAAAATAAATCTGGAAAATGACCGCCTGCTACTAAACCCCACAAAGCCATTTCTGAGATTTCTGAGAAGTTTGGTGGTGTTGGTGGTGACCTAATGCAGATCGGCCTCTGACTCTCTGGTTATCTGGCTCTTGTGGCAGTGCTGCATGCTCAGTCGGAGGGTGAAGTGCTTTCAGCAGAGGCAACATCCAGAGCATGGTGGATGGTGAAGCTGTCGGCTGGAAGTAACGAGGAACACTTTTGGGCTCTGTGCATCTCTTGGGCCCCCCTGGCCTGCCCCCTCTGCTGTCCCGCTGTGTGCAGCTTGGGTGAGCAGGAGAGTGGTGCTACACCTGGATGTGAGTCCCCTGTGTCTGCAGACTCTGTATGCTGCTCAGGATCTTCTTCTGGTGTCCAGCCAGCATGACACCCATCTTCCCCAGCTCGCTGTATATGTGTGTGTGTGTGTGTGTGTGTGTGTGTGTGTGTGTGTGTGTGTGTGCATATTTGTTGGAGTGGGGGGAGCGGGGCAGGAAAACAAAATGGAAGTTTTTGTTAGCATGCAATTAAAATAAAATTTGAATCATTAATGAAACATGGGGACACCTTCAAAATGGTATTTGCATTTGTTAAATAATTTCTCAAAATCTTTCAGTTGACATATTTAAACATTATTTCAAGATGAATATGACTGCAAATGTTTAAATGTGGATTGACCTAATGTCTTTGGAATGGTTTCAGAAACTGTACTTGTACGACGAACAATTGCAATTAGGAATTGGACAGTTTTAGTGTTTCACATTAGCAAGTTTAATAGCAGATTGGCAATGAGATGAATCCATGAGCCCCCCACCCTTCCCCAAACCGCCCTCTCCAATCTCAATGACCCAAACGCTTCACCTTGTAGTGTTAATGGGCTACCTGGGCTGGCGTCAAACACCTCTAAACAGCCAGCACAAGTGTGTCGCCACACAAATCAGGCTATTTTTATGGCTCTGCTCTTTTAACACTTCTGTGCGGGCTGGCCCCACACCTCGCTCCACAGAAGGTGAAAGATGAAACCCACACGGGTTTGAAGCCAGGCCTCAGAAAAAGCCCCCTTAAACTACCGCAACACAATATTACCAAAGCTTCCAGAAAGGGAGCCACTGCAGTACTGTTAACTATGCTATTGAGCGTAACTTCTTTATCAGTTAAATATTTGTAAATATTATACAGGTGTAAATTACTGGACAGCTGTAAGCTTTATAAACTCTTTGAATGAAACAGTTTCCTGCATCACATGACACAAGATCACCTTTCAGTTTTAAAGACATCTCAGACATTTCTCTTCACTGTGCTATATTTATATTAAATACACATTCCCATGTTTTCCATAATGAGATGAAGTGAAAATGCCTCCTATCTCCTCTTTAAGAAGTGGCTGGTTTTGGCTCTACTCGGTTCAGACAGACTTAGCTGACCTGGTGTTGATGAAGAGCAGGGAGTCGAGCGTGACGTAGCCCGCACTGGCAAAGTGCTCCTTGTACTGTCCCAACTTGATGGAGTCCAGCCAGTCCTCCACTGTTCCGATGGCCATCTCTGGAGACACAGGATCCTGCCTGTAGACACGAGACACATGTTGACATGTGTTGTCTACATGTTTCGAGACAACTGCCCCTTGGTTCAGTTCACATCAGGATTATTATATTTTTGAAATTTTCATTAGTTTCTGTTTTTGTTTCGTTTAGCATGTCAGGTTTCACGTTCGTTTTAGTATGTTTAGAAATGTATTAATAGTTTTGTTTTTATTTTACTAAAATTTTTAGTTTTAGTTTAGTTTTCATGTAGTTGTTTCAGTTTTCCATGAAGGAGCTTCACTGTTTTGTAATCCCGGCAGGGGGAGTTAAGAGTAGGACGTGCAGAAAGTTAGCCCTGTTAATCAGAAAACTGGTGCTCTCTGGTCAATTAACATTTTCTGTCCAAGTAGATGTTTGTGACACACAATAAAAATGAATGTTTTTTTCTTTATGAAACTATTTTTTATTTGTTTTTGTGTCATAAGTTATGGTTTTCGTTTTTTAAGTATTTCTGCAAGCTGCCATTTTTATCTTTATTTTAGCTAATGAGATTGTTTTCAGTGTTTGCTTTTCATGAAAATTTTCATATATATAACCCTAACCGATATCTGTCTGTGTTGAATTTTCTCAAACATTCTCAAATAATAAATAGTTTTTATTCCCTGCTTTTGTAAAGGTCATTGGGCAAAGGGGATTCAAGGCCGTACCAGAAAATGGAATGTGGTGAGAACAGTATATAATGGCTTCAGGATTAATTCCTGATATTATCCCAACAGCTACTGATCCTGTGGTGTAGTCTGGATTGATAGTCAACACAAAGAGAATCATATAAAGCTCTTCTCTGAGCTCAGTGTGTATCTGACAGGTGTTAGGGAAGATTTAGTGACCTGCAGTTAAAAAGACAAATCCGTGTCCGTTTCTTATTTTGACCCATACGTATCAGAAGATTTTATCATGTTGAGTCCTGGGCATGGAGATGGGTGGTGAGTGTAATGCATTCCAACTGCGTTCCTGACAAACACATTTAAAGAGAACAGGGCATCAGACTCCGCTATATTCCGCTAGGGCTATGGAACTGCTAGGGGAAGGAGGAGGGTTCACTTTAGAGAAGTCATAACTGAGTCAAGGAGAGAAACATCATGCTCCACAGAGAGCTTCTGATAGCTCTTGGCAACATCTGGCTGTCTGCGTCATAGGAACAACAGAGAGGTTAAGTCCTGAAAGGGAAATATCTTTTGCATCCTTGACATTTAACCAAGATTAGTCAAGTAAAATGTTTGTTTTTCATATGTAAGTTTAATCTCACATTTGAAAGCCCTCTGTAAAAACAATTCCTGTGTAAATGTTGACCAGTATAAGGCTGTGCAAGACTAAACCAAGAATTACCCATCTTAGTAGCTCCTAGTTCAACAGCTATATAATTTAGTCTACATTGAAAAGAATGATCTGGTCTTGTGTTTGAGTTCCCCATACATTCGTGCAGGATTTGCACCCCTTACCAGACAGAGCTGTTCGCCAGTGACCTCAGGCTGCCAGGGCTCCGAATCAGTTTGTCCAGGGTGTTGACAATCTGACCAAACTTTGGGCGCTCACTGCGCCCCTTTGCCCAGCAGTCCAGCATCAGCTGGTGCAGAACTACAGGGCAGTCCATTGGTGCAGGGAGCCGGTAGCCTTCCTCTATGGCCTTAATTACCTGGAACACAGACGGAAGTACAAAGAGGAAGAAAGGACAATTGAAACAGACAGTGACAGAAATAGAAAGAGGACAGACAGAAAGAAAAAGAAAGAAGGCAAACATTCTCTGCGTTGCAGCCAGCGAGTTTGACTTTTACTCCCTCCAGGAAATACACAAGCCTTGTTCTAATTACACAGATGGATTTATTCTTCAGATTACATCCCAATATTATTCCACCGTCGAACTGTTGACAACATAAAAAAGGCACTTAAATACATATACGTAAAAAAAAATACAATAAACACGAAAACTATAAACATACCTCACTGGCTGCACACGACCAAGAGGGAACAAAACGATGACCTGGTATCTTCAGCGTGAGGTATAACATTTAACCTTCTTTTACCTCAACGCAGAGAATGTTTGCCTTCGCCTTCACTTGTTCATTGATTAATAAAAAAGCGGAAGTGCAACAATTTAAAATTTCCGCTCCCGACAATACAAACATTACGTAATTCCCACTTAAAGTCAAGGTACACACCAGTGAACAATCACAAAACACAACAAGAACAACCCAAATCAAAATAACACTTATGGCAGCTAAAGGGAGGAAGGATACAACAAAAATGAAAGAAGTAAAAATGGGCAGAGAAAGGCAGAGACTGAAAGAGATATGGTAATACAAAGACTTTGCAATATATATGCTCCTTTTGTACATCAGTGGAAACATCCCCACCACGTACTTCCTGGCCCAACATGTAACCAAAAAGCCACACAAAGAACATGTTCCTATACAACATGATGAAGGGAGGATGAAAATCTGCCATGCTTGGCATGTCCCAGAACACTTTCTTCGACATCGAACCACATGAGTGATGAATCTTTTAAGCAACAAGAAAAAAAAATGCATTAAAGGAGAACTAATATAATGTTGCCTTCAGGCCACTTCAGCCCTCCTGTTCTTCTAACTCCTTCTAAAGGGCCACGCAGCAATAGGCCTTACTTTTATGATTTTGGGGGTTTCTGTGGCTGAATTTTTTACACAAATTCCTACTTCTGGGCAAGGAGATAAAGAACATCCTACAAGTAGAAAACCATCAAGTGTCTGACTAACAAATCTTGATTCTGATGTCTTAGTACTTTAAAAGTGATATGTTTACATGATACACATCCAACTTTTATTGAACCACAAGAGCAAACATCTGACATCTTGGTTTAGTTAGTCAGAGACAAGACAGATAAATCATAGATCAATGTATGGTGTTCTTATGACATATAAGTCATTATGTGTAATGGCTGGAAAACATTTGACACCTGTAGATGTAATCAGCTTTTGTTAATGTGGTTCACATGTGCCTGCGTATGTGTGTGTGTTGTAGTAAAGTCTCACAGGCATGATTTACAAAAAAATACTAATAAACTAAAAATCCTCTTGAGCACAGTGTGCATGTGTCTGGGCTGGCCAGCTTTACATCAGCTTCTTCTTCCCCTAGCTACGGGAGTTGTTAGCGAGGCTACAGTGACAAGCCAGCGCACTCACATCCTGATTGGACATCTCCCAGTAGGGCCGCTCGCCATATGAGATCACCTCCCACATGACAATGCCGTAGCTCCACACATCACTGGCGGATGTGAACTTCCGGTAAGCGATTGCCTCAGGGGCCGTCCATCGGATGGGGATCTTTCCTCCCTGGAACAAAACGAAAAAAAAACATGACAGAACACCAAGGTACCTGTCACAAATCATGCTTCTCTCTTATTTTCTGCTTATTTTTTCCATCTCTCTTTGCTCTAAGTAAAAAAAGACATCCTGCTGCTTTCCTGTCTGTTTGTGCCAGTTCACTCTGATGGGGAGAACCTTCTTTTTAAATGACTTTACTTTGATAGTTTTCACATCAGTCAGGATAAGGCACAAAGCATGTCTGTGCTCTCCTAGGATCCACTCAATGTATCTCCACCAGCTTACACTAGGCTATAAACTTGAACCAGAGTAGTCTGTGGTTTCAAATGCACATGCTGTTTAGATACACACATTGTAGTTGGCAAACCTGCAATGACCACATGATGCAAAACAGCAAAACGGAGCAGAATTTCTAATAAATTATTCCAGCACCTTGTCGAATACTTCTCACCAAGAATTCTGGCTGTTCTGGAGATGAAGCGAGGTCCTATCCAGAACTAGAACAGTGCACTGAATAAACATGATGGTGAGATCCTTAATGTATTGAGTTGTTTTATTGAGCAGTGTAGACTGAAACAGAAAAACCATACTGAGGCAGAGAACTAAATTCCTCCTGTGGGCTGCTTCAGAGAAATTCATTGTCAGTAGGCAGGACGGTGGAGCCTCTAGCATGTGAGCCTCACCCTTGTCGTGTAGGCTGCCTCGGGGTCGTCTTCCAGCACGCGGGATAGGCCAAAATCGGACACCTTGCACACCAGGTTGCTGTTGACCAGGATGTTGCGGGCGGCCAGGTCACGGTGCACGTAGCTCATGTCCGATAGGTACTTCATGCCAGAGGCGATGCCACGCAGCATGCCCACCAGCTGGATAATCGTGAACTGCCCGTCATGTTTCTGTAAGGTTGGTGAAGGTGACAGAGAACCACATTAGAGTTTACTTATGGCAGATGTAAGACTGCATATTTCTGATTAAACTCCCAGTATTTACTTTGCAATGGAACCAATGACAAGGATAGTAGGTGGCACATGTCCTCTTGGTGAGCCATGGAAAACATGTC
The DNA here is from genome assembly GCA_025773905.1 of Chitala chitala. Taxonomy (NCBI): domain Eukaryota; kingdom Metazoa; phylum Chordata; class Actinopteri; order Osteoglossiformes; family Notopteridae; genus Chitala; species Chitala chitala. The sequence goes on along the minus strand of JABJVR010000037.1, from coordinate 2,268,652 downwards.
TAACTTTGCCCTGTCTTCTGCTTTTTCTATTGATGGTTGAGCCATAGAAAACTCCCATTGAAAATCTGGAAAATCATGTCAGATACTGGAAACCAGCTTTAGTTGTACTCCCTAAAATGAGTTTATTATTACCATAGCAGTGAGTCTACTGTCTCCAACTGGCAATCTGCACTGTAACCTAATCTACTTAGAGCCTTGCTTTTTGTGTAAAGTAGCATCAATCTACTACTCCTGGGTATATATGGAAGGTAAGTCAATTATGGCTTATTTTCTAAAATGAAGAGCACTGATTGATGATCCTTCTAATCAATACACTGACTTCCTTTATCTGCTTCTCCAAACACCACTATTTACTGTAAGAGCCACAAAGACAAAACCTCTTGGCTTTGCCTGTGAGTGATGCTTAATTGATCTTTTCCCTAATTAAACACATGTATTGTCAGTGGTAGTGTATGAGCGATTACCCATAAAACTGATGCACTAATTAAATTAGCTTTTTATGTAGGCTTTGTGGATTATTTATGATGTTTCATTATGCTCTCCATGGGGAAATCGAACGTTTTAGACAGTACTTTTGTTTTTTGTCGTTTTCATTTTCATTCCAATAAGTTTGTAATTAATAATCATGCGCTTCTGTCCGGTGTCTCTTTGCATAATTAAATTTGGCCCCTGATTCCTCATTGGTGGTGGAACATGCCATAAATTCACAAGCATGTTCTGTTATTCAGCCTTCAACAGTGAGATGCAAAGGGTCTACTTCTGTTAAGAATATTACATTGGCTCAACACTGCTTAATTCATTTGTTTCAGAGCATAGTTTCAGTGGCTTACCACCAGAGAACTGAATTTTGCCAAATTCCTTATTCCTAAACTCCCCAACGTTTACTTCTATATCAGTTGACTCTATGGGACAGACGCCGAAAGTAGCCATCGCTGTCTCTCATCCCATTAGCCCCCTGTTGGAAATTATTAAGATCATCAGCAAGCAAGTCCAGCTTACCTTCAGGAAGGTGTCCAGTGACCCATTCTCCATGTACTCTGTTATGATCATCACTGGTTTACCTGTCAATAAGAATGAGCACATTTTTCAGTGAACCACAAGGTAAGAAAAAGTCAACCCTTTTTCACACTGTGCTAGAATTGCCACTATGGAACATCTGACTTCACTTAACACTGGCCACATGTTAAAGAAAAAGAACAAGAAGTAAAACCTGGCTGGTGTAATTCACCCTGGCTACACTCGTCCCTGTTATTCATTATGACAGCCCTTAATCAAAGCCTTCAATAAATGTCAGGACATAATTAGAGCAGGCAATTCACCAAGGATATCTTTGTCCAGAAATCCTATGAATGTAAATGAGCTCTTGAGCTCCTGCATTTGTGGGGGGGTTGGTTGAGGGACTACGCATTCTGGAAGGGAAGCACACCCTAAGGGGGGGGGGTGGCTGTGATGAATTGTCTTTGAGACACTTTGGTTAGCCCTGCCTGCACACCTCCTGGGGTGTCAGTGGAGGCTGATTGTGCAGTGGCCCAGGTTAGGGGGGGGTGCATGGATATCAATCACACTATCACCTTTCGCAGCCAGCTGTGGTGTTAATCTCTTGATTAGCCGTGCCAGCTGGATCAGACTTGGTACGCAAGCTGGGAGCGTAGCGCAGAAGCTAAAATCACAGTGGCCTCTGAATGGGAAAGTAGCCTCACCCAGCACCCACCACTCTTAGCCAGCCAGGAGAAAACTGTCTGGGAGTTGCACATATTACCTTCTGGCTCGCCAAGCTGTATTCCAACTGAAAGGTGTCTGTACACCATAAAATGCAAGCAAACATATAATTAAAATTAAAATTTAAATGCTTAATTATTTTCTACACTATACCTCCCATATCAATCCCAAACATGCATTGAAAATTAGCCATATTTTCATTTCCAGCAGCTTCCAAAGTGATAATATTGGGCATGCATGTCAGTTTACACCCCTTGGAAACACAGTACATCCTAAAGTCCTCTGGCGAAGCATGCTGAGGAATATGACATTGGCCATTAAACGCATGCTCAGAGTCATAATGTTATCCACACATGGCGTGGGGCTGGGGACTGTATGGCACTATGATATTTTGTGTTGAGAAAACCAGAACAATGCTCTGCACCTCCATACCGTCACCCTGCCTCCTATGCTGCCTCTCAGACCTGCCTGCCACGTCTGCCTCCAATTGCTCCACATCACACCATCTTGCATCATGTGCCCCCACACCTGCCTCCCGTTGTCATCTCCCACACCATCGCACTGCCTTTCCTTACCCACCTCCTGTTGGCCTCCTGTTGGCCTGCCGCCCACCTTGCTGCATGTCCCTGTTTACACCTGGTGAGGCACAGCAGGTGTGAGGAGGGCGGCCAGGAAACCGCAGCAGCTGAACTGCGTCCAGAAGCCGTCCAAGCTCGGGACTTGTAAATGAAGGCGAAGCCAGCCATGATGAATTGGCCTCATTTCTCCTGTCTGAAGGCACTAATGCCTGGAAGCCTGGGGCCATGCTGGGAGAGTCAGGGTCAATAACTGCACAGGAGAGCCACGCGGCAGGACGCCCAGCCGCTGGGCTCCGCAGCAGCCTCGACTCAGCCTGTTACACATCACCCAAATTAAATCACTATCTGGCTGTGATAAATCCCCCTCCCCCAAACCTCCTCGCCCCCCTCAAAGAAGAATCCAATTCCCTTTTACTTTTATCCCGCAGACTAATGTGACTGTCAGTGTGGACACAGCGAGGTGACTGGGGGAAGCCAAGGGACCGTAGCGGCCAGCCATCTGATGTCTGGTGTCAGGCCTGACGTGACCACTCCATCATGGAGATGGATGGGAGGCCCGCTGGCATCGATCCTGCAGGAAATGGGTGGTCTGTCCGCATGGACCGTGGGGCTTGCTGAAAAGCTGGAATATGGGGAAACAAGTGTGTATGTGTCTGCCGGGAGCCCCACGCCATCTGTCGCTGAACTGGTAAGTCACCAGTTAGCTTTGTGTCAAAATTAATCGACGACATGTTTCCCACACTGAAAGATAATGCTAAATTGTGTGACTGATAGACTTTCAAAGAGGCACATCTGAAAGACTTTTTATGAAAAGTGTCAGGACAAATGGACCAAGCAAACTGAAAAGGGGCCTGTTTACATGACTTACCAAATAGTATTCATATTAATGACCTCAATCAAGTGCAAAATAATAATAATAATAATAATAATAATAATGACCTAAAATCCTACTGCATTACATGCCTTTCTCTAGGTGTCTGGTATGGAAACAGCTGAAATTGAGAAGTCACTGGCACTGCCTTAGATGTTTCTGGTGTCATCCACTGATAGTACCCAGGTAACTGGTCCACTGACCATCCCTTGTGATGTCCTGCCTAGCACTAAACACAGCCCAATCACACACGCCCAACACTTCACTGTTCTGACCTTCAGTGTCTGACTCTGACGTCCAGAAAGAAAAACTGAAAATTCCATTTGAGTGTACGCGCTAACCAGACACGTGTTACCAGATTACACATGATATGACGCAAACTGGTTTGACAGGTTTATTCCATCTTAGTATATTATGCAGTTTTCATTTAAGTTAAATTGATTGATTCCAGCACCAAAAATTGTCACATAAACTAAAAATCAGTGCTCTTATCTACCATGCCAGTATGTCAAACACTTCCTGATAATGTACTTCTTTATCTTTCACTCATTTGTTTTTAATGTCCTTCCTCAATATGGCTCATCTCATTTCCAGGATGATAGGAATTGACTCTAACAGCCGACCAGTCAACTGTGACCCTCACACTGAGAGCAAAAATAATCTTACCACAACACTGGCGCCATCCTGCCATGGCAACTGTTAACAGCATTGCCAGAAACAACAATAATAACCACCATACCCCTGTCTGGAAATTCATTTCCATGTTGAGGTTTTATGGACAAATTATTTTTCTTTCCATGTGGACATAGGACATATGGAGGCACTTACAAAAAGTTCTCCTACAAGACTGGGCCGCAGGTCATCGCCACCACTCTGTAGCAACAACTGCAGTTAAATCATTAAGGATTACGTTACCTTTTCACATTTATTAAATTTACCCTTTGTTTATCCTTATATGTAACTAGATATTTTGCTAATGTAATTTAGGTTTGGTATTTTGTTGAGGGGTGCAAGATTAGAGCTCTTTCTGGGATTTAAACTCGCAACCTTACAGGCGACATCTGGAGATAATTATGCCAGGGGCAGAAGAACAGAGCCGAAAATGAAACAGCCACATTAGTGATAGAGAGAGGAGGGGAATCTGTGGTCACAGTGACCCATCACCCCCGCTGCCCTATCTGCATGCCACTTGCACAAAGGAGGGACATCTCTAGAGAAGCCCCCCCGCCCCAAAGCTGAAGAACTATGACAACAACACTGGGGGCTTGAGGTTTTGCGAAGCAGCTACCTGCCTCTGACAGCACGCTGAACGGTGTTATGGGAAGTATTGATTTCCCCCCGTGGGTGCTAACGCTAGACAGGAGAGAGGACATAGGCTCTCAGCTCCATAAGCGTGGTGCTCAAAGTGACATCCGCACATATCGTATTCACGTAACAATGCCTTCAGATCTGGTGACGCACAGGCCTACAGCACATCCAGGGCTGACCTGAAGAGGGGCATCAAGAAGGCCAAGCACAGCTACAAGCTGAA
>JABJVR010000037.1:2217827-2263853 GCA_025773905.1 Chitala chitala | reverse complement strand
CCCTAGCTCCAGCACCTCTCCTGGTCCTAACCCTAACCCTAGCTCCAGCCCCTCTCCTGGTCCTAACCCTAACCCTACCTCCAGCCCCTCTAGTGGTCCTAACCTTAACCCTTAAATTCATTTCGGGCTATAAAAATCTGAAGTATGCCTGCCCGAAGGGCTACCAAGGATTTTAAAAATTTACAAGCCCTGCTGAATATGTACTATCTGAGCATATATTCGTTGGAAGAGTACTGAGTGAGTGAGTACTCAATGGACATTTACCTACTAGGCAAGCAGTCACTGGGCAAGTACTCAGTGGCCAGATAGAGAGCAACCATGAGTTTGTACAAAATTAACAGCAGATGAAGCAGTCAAAGTATAATCTATCAATGCTGTTTCAGACAAAGTAGCCATGACAGAATGAAAAGGTGAAAATAATTAGAGGTCCGGCACACCTCTGCCATCTAATGATTTTCACTAATTAAAGCAAATCAGGAAGACAAAAAAATTACCACAAAGGCCGTGAAGTCAGTGTAGAAATTTCCCTGAAAAAGGAGAGAATGCTAAAAGTTTGCCAGCCCACCAGAGAACAGCAGTGTGCTTAACTAGCATGGGAATCAGCCACTTTCACAGTAATTTGGTCAGAGGGGATTGCCCAGATTGCACCAAAAGGTTGCCTGGCAGAGTGTGCTGTGTCACAGGACGTCTATCAAAAGAGAGGGAAAATAATAAGGAAAAATGTCTGTTATCTTAAGGAGGTCTGTCATATTAAATATTAACACAACACTGACTGTGCTCTTTGTTTCTAACAATCAATAAGTTTTTAAACACACTGTGCTAAAACCAGCATGAATGATACAGCACAGGCACAATGGGGGGCCCTGGCTGAAGATGAGCTCTCGTTTGTTTACAAGTGAATTAGTGTCTTGAGTTTATTATGAAAACAATACATCTGCTTCCATCAGTTACTATGGGTTTAATTCCTTTGTCTTTACGTTGTGTTTTTCTCCCTACATTTATGGACAGACAGACCGCTTACACTGTACTTAAAAAAAGGCACATTTATTTGTACGGCTTGGCTTGGCACTTTTAAGTTTATAGCGGAGTTGCTAATAAGGTAGTTAATGGTGTGTATAATGAATCAGAAAATGAATTATTCAGTTTACTGTACCCTGCATGTGCTTGAGTACTTTGGGCCAATTGGAGGACAGGCTCTCACTTTCTGTGGTGTTATGAAAGGTCACTCGTGTCTGGTTGTTCCTCTGTGTTGTGTCACTGCGTTTCGACCACCAATGGGCAGGCAGTGTTTAGTGCATACACAACATTTTAATATAACACAATATAAGACATCTGTGTTACGTCATTTATTCATTAGTACAATTACATGCAAAGTACATGTAACAGTATGAAATTATAAAGAATCGTTCAGCTTGTCCATTGCAAATTTACATTGTAAATGCTGCACTGCACTGAAGTATGACTGCACTTTATGTATGTCCAGGTGAGCTTTTGGAATTTTAACATTTTATTCAGTGCAGGCAATATTCTTCCTACAGTCAATGACATATGGTTGGTTCCTCTCTCTTACCGACATTAGTCAGGTCTGTGTTATCAGGAAGTGACATCATATGGAATAGCTCTCATAAAAAATTACTGGAATACCTATAAAAAATAAACATTGATATGTTCTTGTATACAAACAGTGCGCCATCTGCTCAGAATCAAGACACTTTCATTGGGAAAACAATAAAAATCTGTTCCCTCTCAGAATTACGGCGGGTTTCTGGGAGCTATCTTTAACAGTGAGCTAGCTGAGGGTTTACATTATTTTTTATATGATCTTAAAAACTGTATTATGAAATGTCTTTTTTTTCATGCAGTTGCAGGCATGTGGTTTAATGCTGATCCTGTGTGCATTGGGTTTCTATGCTGACCCTCTAACTGTCCTGCAACAGTGCTTCTGGGGATGTCTCCTTGAGGACAGAGACAGAGGTGGCTGAGGAGGGGGGAATGGGGGGGCTATAAACTGCCCGCACCTGCGGACTCCAGGGTGCTCTGGAACTCGCAAGAGACTTGTGCAGCGTGTTGAAATAGAAACTCGTCAGTCATCACAAAAAGAACAGAATATTTTTTTTCTTTTGGGGTGGGGTGGGGGTGTTCTTTGCAGGCCATATGGGAATAAAATCACAGCCAGTTCCAACAGTACCATCTCCTCCCCATGCAAGAGCAGACAAGGAGAAAAAAGAAAAATCATGCACTTTTGCGTGAGAGCAGTCTGCACCTTGGTGGAACACAGGTGGGTCTGCAACACGGATCTTATGGTCACCTCCCCATGCAGGGCCCATGCATCAGGAGCTCCAGTCTCAGCCCTCCTACTGGATGGATGACTACAGCCATGAAGTGATATCAGGAACAGCTCTATAGGCAGATTACCTGAGTTCATGCTTCCTGGCTCATATAATAATACAAGAAATACTCCCCACCTGAAAAAACACTCCTTCTCCCCTTGAAGTCAAGGAAAGTGGCTATCAAGAAGCAACATCCCTAATGTTGTCTATATCTATCACTTTACAAACCATTATTTCCCCAAATGTGGGTGGTTGCAAGGATACCACAGTCAGGAACAACCACTGTCAAAAACAGCATCAATTTATGTTTACATTTAGTTATTTGACAGATGCTTTTATCCAAAGTGACTTACAAGTCAGAGAGCAGACATTAAACACCGATTGCCATATTATGACATTTGTTTGTCTTGAAATGAATAGGAAGCTGCGGAAATTCCATCTTCAAGAATTTTTTGAATATTGGGAGAGATGTGCAGAGGAAGGTAAGCCATTCCATTATCGTGGGACCACTGAGCTGAAGATCTTTGCTTGGGATCTTTTGGATCTTTTGTGTGGTCTAGGGACTGCTACATGCCATTCCCTGGCTAAGCTCAGTGGGTGAGAGGGATTGTAGGCCTGAATGAGGGTGTTCGGGTTGGGAGGTGCTATTGAGTTGACCACTCTGTAGTCGAGTGTCAAAGCTTTGAACCTGATGCTGGCAGCACAGGGAGCCAGTGCAGAAATAAGAACAATGGTGTGATGTGTGTCCTCTTTGGTTGAGATGTACTGCTGCATTTTGGATCATCTGGGGAGGTTTGACTGCACATGCTGGTAGCCCTGTTAGCAGAGCACTGTAGTAGGCAAGACAGGAGATGACAAGGGCTTGCATGAGGAGTTGGAAAGCAAATTCAGAAAGGTAGGCTCAGATTTTTCTGATATTAAAAAGGGCAAATCTGCATGCCTGAGACATGAAGGAGATGTGGTCATTAAAGCTTGATTGGTCATCAATGATGACCCCCATATTTTCGCAGACTTTATGGGGACAATCACTAAAAATAACATACTGTAATTTCTCTCATCCAAGCACAGACAGCAGAAAGACAGGCAGAAATGCATGAAAATATGGTCAAGTCATCTGGTGGAAAAGATAGGAAGAGCCATGTGTCATTAACATAGCTAATACAAAAAAAACACGCAAGCAGATGATTGAACCTAAGGATGTAGAACAGATGGAGAAAAGGGCCAAGGACAGAGCCTTGTGGCACACCTGTGGAGAGGCAATGAGAGCTGCATACTTGCTACTGCTAAGATACCTTGAAGGTTCGTCCAGACAGATAGGACCTGAACCAGTTAACAGCTGTACCAGAGAGTGTAGACAGGAGGATTTCGTAATTAATGGTGTCAAAGACTGCATACAGACTGAGTAGGATTATGACAGAGGACTGACCCTTAGCTCTACCACTGTCAGAATGTGGAGAGGAAGCTCCTGGTCTCTGTGGTGTTATTAACTTTGTCCTGGTAGCATTCTGTTTCAGCCTTGGTGACGCTGTTACAATTTTCATGGGCTGAAGGAGTGTGTCTTGTCCAGGTCTGTTTTACATGTACAGTGTTATGTTTCCAAACGTAAAAAGCTGAGGGCTCTCGATGAGAGAGGGCAAAATAATGGTGACCATAGCAACATAATGCTGAAATAGGGTCCCTTTTGTCACTGTGCATTCCATCCTGAATAGAATTTCCATGGGATTGCAGGGGCCATTTTTTGCCTGCTTGCAGGAAATGGAGGTATTGAACAGAGGCTGGATTTATTTGAACATTTAGGACTTGACTGTACTAAAGTGATGAGTCCATACAGGGGTGAACATAAAACATGTTTTAATTATGTCACTCTTCCTTTGTACTACAGGATAGCAACAAATGTCTACAATACACCACTGGAACCCACAGAGAACACCACAATAACAAATCACGAATAATAAATATGGAAAACAGGGCAGCTCAGACATGTTTAAACCAAGCCTGGGTGGACACGTGTCATGCTGATGCATGAAAATCTTTGGTAATATTTTGTTTTGACACACTCCCCCATTTTCGAGTTCTACCCCTTAGCCCTGTCAGTTAACGTCTTAACCATGTCACTCTCTTGCTGTACAGCTCTGTCCAATATCCAGCTCCAAAAGGTGATGGAACATATCAGCTTTCTTAAGATCTATATGTGTCTCAACACACCACACACCTGTGAACATTAGTGTCAACTCAATTCATTTGGCTGCTCCTTTTAGAAAGAAGGACAACCATAACAGCCGACATAAAGCCATCATAAGAGCGCTGTCCATAAGCTGGGATATTCTGAACTTTTCCACTGAGATATCTAGCCCTCCTACATCTTTAAGGAATATTTGCTTACTCATTATGATCTTAACGCACACATTTTATTTTTATTAATCTTGCTTGTCAGGTAATAAAGGCAGCCAGGAATTATAAAAAGACAAACCAAACAGAACAGATAAGTTATAAGGTTTTGATGGACAAACTGCATGGTATTTTAAGAAGTTAGATAAAAACACATTTAAAATAAATAAACTGCATATGTGTAGAGTGTTTTATTTGCTGGCTTTGCCTCTGAGATCTTGGCAAGAACCACAGTGTGTGGGAAGACACTGATAGGAATTCCTGAACAAACATCTATTTCTGGTCAGGACCATTGATCCCAGTTCATAGACAAGTCCCCCCTCTAAGGAAGCTTGGTATTCTGAGATAGATCCTGAGCTGCACATTTCACACAGAATGAAAAGCTTTTTAAAATAAAAATGTCCTTGATAGGGAAACCTACATTCTGACATTGTGATCAGGATTGGATGGGCAGCGTTAACAATTTCCATAATTTTGGCATCCACAACACACAACAAATAACAGGTGCAACAAACAGCCAGAGGCAGCTATCCAGCAAGCTTACTGCTGATGCTGTTCCAGAGCTTCAGGTAACAGCGTTATCTCTCAGACCAACGGGCCACAGCAGTTCCAGCACGATGTCATCTCCGAGGTACCAACTGAGCAGAATGCCTGAATGCCAGCAGCAGCAACACTGACTACAAGAACTCGGAGGGCAGCTGTGAGGACATCACCAAGCTGTTTTCCCTGAGCCTGCTGCTGTTGGCAGCCTGGACACAAGTTTCTACTGTGTCTACTGTGTCGCTTTGGCTCATGTACCGCCTGCCTGTGCTGCTTCCACTCCGCTCCCCCAGGTGTGGTGCTTATACTTCAGGGTGAACCCAGGCTGCCCCTGTCATGGGCACTGCTAACCTAGGGGACCGTCCCATGGAAAGTGTAATGTTGACTGTCATCACTAACACACATGCCAAACCTGCTTCTGCGTCAACATGCCATGAAAGCTGCTGATGCACTTTGGGGCAACAGCATGGGGAAAACGCTCAGCTCTCCTTCGCACTCTGCCTCACGTGTTTGCCCACACATGCTAGGGCAGCGGACCGCTGGCCACAGACCAGGCCAGCGCTCCCGAGAGAAGCCGCTGAAAGGGCAGAAAGCCTGTGAGCCTGCTCATTGCTCATCTGGCCAGAACTGAGAGCTCCGCTTTTCCCGCTGTAGCAAAATAAAAAAAAGGAAAAAAAAGACCTCCAGCCACTTTCCACCTGCTACCATCAGACCTCAAATATCAGTCACACACAAGTGAACACAGAAACACAGACAGGTTCATGCTGAAACACACACAAACAAACACACACACACACACACACACACACACACACACATAGAAATAAACACTCACTACTGCACAAACAAAATGTTCAGAAGCTCTCTTTGTAGAAGCGTCTGTTAGGTTGGACAGCACCTATGCACTTTCATCACAAAAGGTCACGAAGACCGGCTATGTACATATAATCCGTCCCCATCCATCTGTGGGGACTGACCACATTTTTGAAACAGCTGCCAACTCAAATACTATCTTTGTACCCTCTTTCACAACTACCATATTTTGAGCTGTAAAAAGTATTATTATAGTAATTGTGCTTTTAAAGTGATAGACAGCACATTTTAACAACCCTATGACTTTTGGTTTATATTTTACAACACTCACTATACAGCAACACAATATTACATCCAGTCTGCAGCCCACTTTGCTCACTGTAAAGATGTTTAGTCTCACACATCTCTATGGTGACAGTTGCACTAACTTACTTAATGAAGAGTATGTTTCTCAAAGTACATGTTCTGGGGTTAGCCCATATATGAGTTTACTGGCAGAATACTGATTCCCTAGTGCAGAAAAAAAACTAAATATTACTATAATTATGTGAAAATATAAGCATTGCACATGCCTTCATAAGCAGCTACAGATAACTCTTTCTCCAAGTCTTGCTAATGACCTACAGTACAACGAACACTGCAGCTAAACCATGACTAAATTTCCATTTAAAAACTTGATGGCAATCTTTACAACTGTGACCACATCTTCCTCAAAGTGATCGGTGGACCAATTTGGACCAATTTAAACTAACCATGAAAAGCAATATGATGTGTTGCTCCTCACATTCCCAAGACATCAGACAAAGAGCCCTTCGGGGTAAGTCTGACAGAACCATGCACGCTTGTTACTCCTTGCTGACCTTCAGGTGTTGTACAAATTAACGTGAAATAAAATAAATATTAGCATGCAAAGGCTGAGAAGGTCAAAGACTGACGGGGAGAGATTTTTGTCTGTGCCTGATTTTTGTCTGGTCAACATCATCTGTCATGTATACATCCTTTAGAGGAAGATCCCATTTTTTGTGCTCAGTTTGAGACTCTGACAGGTGTCTGTGTACAGTTGTAAGTGTATTGATGTGTTCTTACATACATGTGACCATGAACGTGTCCAAATCATGAACAACTGAGTACAGTATGTCTGTAAGGGTTTCTATGTGTGTAATCGACTGAACGTGTGGTAATGACCAATACCCCACATGTGTACACTACAGCTTGTGTGATTGTATGGATTCATGCTAGCATGTATGTTAAATGTGTGTGTGTGTGTGTGTGTGTGTGTGTGTGTGTGTGTGTGTGTGTACGTGCAGATGGTAAAAGGAGGCTGAATTAAATGCGTGTTGAAAGGGTTACAGAATAACTGATGACAGTGTAAGGAAAGCTGAGATGTTTGCATGTTAATTTCACAAGAATGTCAGGTGCTTTTCTCTGTCCTGTTTACTTCCTTGTCTGCTGGCAGGAATTTTTACCAAGACAGAACTCAAAGGATTAAACTGGATTCACTGACTAAAATGATGCTATATACTCACTGTGTTCTTTCATTGCAGTAAAAGGATTTTAGCAACAGATTTGTGGACAAGCCACATCGTTTAGAGTTCTCAGTGCTTGACTGCTGGCAATGATTGTTCTGTGTAAATTCTCTATCTGGACGGCAGAAGATGGACAAGGGAGGGTTATTTTAAAACCTAGGAGGGACAGACAACCAGGCTCTAAATATGTACAGGCACTTCTGTTGCCTAGCATTAGAGCTCCGAGTGAGGTGAGGATAGAACAGTCCTGCTCTGGCAAGTATAGAAGATAGTTTGTAAGAAAAGCAAAGGAAAGCATTGTTTACTTCAAAACCATACAAGTGTTTGAACACTAGGGGTCACTGAATGACAGGGACCCCCAAACACAGATGTGCACATGTCTAGAAGAGATAATAACCTTTTACAAATGTCATGACTCACTCTTTTCAGCTTTGTGACTGAGGCAATATCTGTGGTTGTTCCAGAATACTGCTAACACATAACATTTACAAATAATCACATTTCACAAAGCAGACCCAAACGAACAGTGCTGTTTCACACACTGGGGTGCTGTTTTAACAAAGCTTTGATTGGCAGATGTGTGCTGGGTTGGGGGTGGGAGGCACACATCTGCCAGAGTGGCTGCACATGGCAGAGAGACCACAAGGGCTATGTGACACATCCCCCCCTTCCCGTTTGTTACTGTGTCTGGGCAGAGGAAACCTATCCACAGATTGAATCAAGCGGATTTGCCAGAACCACTTTATTTTTAAGTGATCCCCCTGACCACATCTGTGTAGCACCTGACCGAATGTAGACAGACCAGTCTCTTCAGCTTAAAAGTGAAGGATTCACACCAGCCGGTCACAAAAAAAAGCCACTCATTGTGATATTCAGTACTTTTGAGGGTGACATATACTATGAGTAATAAATTTTTAGAGAACAAAGATGATGTTTGATTTTGGAGTTCAACAGTAATATATAATATAAATGGGGCCAAAAGCAGCAGGGATAACTACATGGCATCTATGGAGTTGGGTAGCTCAGGGGGCACCAGTCACCTTATATTAGATATGTTTAACTTGATAGAATGCCATTCACATGACTTACTCATATTAATTCCAAGCTCAAATCTACTGCTGGAATCTGGTTACATTAAATTAGTGTCTGGTTTCATTTCAGTTACATCCCTGTTCAAGCCACACTTTTTTCCTGAGCTTGCTGAAAGACAGCATTTGCTCCAGAGAGCAGAAGCTACCATTTATGCTGTAACTATAAAGAGCTGTCCAGATTTTGGATCTTTTGACAATGCTGACATCTTAAACCATTTCCCTAATCCTCCTTCCATTGTCTGCAGTGCCTCTACGGGGATAAAAAGCAGAAGGAGACTCAGTGGGTTATTCTGACTTTTAGTCATGTTGACCAAAGATCGAAATCTGCTTTATAATTCAAACACTTCAAAATGTCTGCCCTCTACATCCACAGTCAGTGTTTCTTCAGAGGCTAAGTAAGAATTATGCGTCCAGGACCATATGAGTGCAGTAATGAACACTGAACATCTTTTGATGCTCCCCTGTGCTGCAGTAGACAGGAACTGAGAACATAGAACTCATCCATGTGAAGATTCCAGCTCCTCACACCAAGCTATCAGACACTTACACTGACAAGGTTAGTAGATGGTTATAGCGTCTGTGCTCCTTGCTGACACGGCACAGAGAGAACATCTTTCCATCACACATGCACACTGACAAGTTTATGCAGACATCTCCATAGGGTTGCAGTGACCTTGCTGTGGTTTTACGCACCTCGTAGGTGAGGCAGTAGTAAATCCTCGAGGAACAACCTTAGTGGACGCCCCGCACTTGCCGTGGCGAGCAGCCACTCTCACAGAAAAGCTGAAGATACGCACACCGGTCCGTGACTGCCCGTTAAGGCTTTCCTCTGCGCTCATGGCTCAACAGCTGAATTATTGAGCACTCAGCTGAAATTAGGGGTGTGGGGCAAGGCTGAGGCACACGCAGTGACTCCAAAGCCCCCGCTGGGACAGGCTGGCCATGTGCAGCATCTCTTTCTCTCCCCATTACACAGCCTCACAGGCTGTTCCCTAACTCGCTCTGAGCCTGGAATGCATCAATCAGACTCCGTGCAAGCAAACAAGGAACGAGTCTCTGTGTTATCTTCCCAAGTACAACATACAGCATAGGAATAAAAATAAAGAATAATGAATGAAGCACAGTAAATAATATTAATCAGATACACTCATGGGACGGGGGAATGAGGCTGTATGAGTGCCTATATCAGGGGGACCACTGAAAGGATCAATGCTGTGGGTACTAAATAACTCCTCCATAAGGTATGAAGAATGGGCAGCAAAAAGGAAAATAAAAGGTTGCTGTTAAAGAGCAGGAAAAAAGGAATTACCCCAGAAATCATCTGACAAATCCACATTCAGAACTTTAATTGTTGTCCACAACCTACGTGACACTAGGGGTAAACATGAGAGGTCTGGTAATAGGTGAACAAGAAGGTGTCCTTAATCAGTCAATCAGTTGTGCTGAAGCCAGTTCTAAAACGTAACTCGCAGAACTTAATGAAACGTGATTGGCTGAATGTACTTAATGGGGAAAAAACTTCACAAATTCATATTAACTATATGAAGATTTTGTTTTAAGATAAAATGTGTAATTTTAAGTGTGTTTTAATTTTAAGGTTGTAAGGGTGAAAATTGTAGACCATATTGGGGGAAAAGTGTTGCATTGCAGGACTGCAGAACCCCCAAGGGATTGTAGGTAATTGTCAGCACTGCATGGTCAATCAGCACTCCTACTGTAAAGATGGTTCTCTGCACAGACATTGAAACATTAAGCCACTGTCAGACATTATATTTTTGTATGTCCCATCAGCTATGAATGTTTGTCTCAGTGAGCCTCGGGTTGCAGGCCGTCGGAAAACAGCTGGGAACTTAACTTTCAGGATATCTGGCTTCTCACTCACGGGTCAATCACATCTGCATTTAGAGGATGATGATTCTCCACTCTTCACCCTAAACAAGATGCAGCAGAACCAGATGGGTGCGCAATTGGACCTGGTGCACCACAACTCTCTGCATACTGGATCTAACCAGCCTGGCAAAAAAAGAGGAACGGAGCACTAACTGTCTTCCTCTAGCCAACTAAAAATAAAATAGCAAAATATTGACCCTTCCAGAAACTCAAAATCAAATTCAGAAAACCCCATCCCTAACAGTGACCCGATTACGAGACCTTTTTGAGAAAACACGTTACACTTTGCGAGTAGCCAGATCAAATTGAGCCATCAAATAGCTCTAACTGGGTTCAGGACACCGTGCTTCACCTGACAAGGTAGGCAAAAGCTGCTGATTAAGTAAAGACATCGTTAAAATGGGGTCATTGAGAGATGTCTGAAACAAAATAAATTACATAAAGAGAAATGTTAGTGAAAGCCTACAGCTTAAGGTGAAACCCCATCAAATGCCTTTAGTTTGCCAGACAAGAGCAATCTGTCAATTCATATTGAAGTGCAGAGCACGCCGTGAAAGATTAATGTACAACTTCTCACACAGCAGATAGCTGTCCATTACATATGAACAGGTGCACACGTGAGCTAGCTCAGAAGACTTAAAGTGCATTAACCCAGGACCAGCTGACAGTGTGGTTACTTCACACTGTTGTACATATGTCTGTGTGGGTTGGTGTTAGCAGAGTGCAAGGAGAATGCTTGGTTGTGATCAGCTGCAAGCAAAATAATGTTAGTTTAGGGATTGAAATGGAGGGATAATGAATTAAGTTTAAGGACTGTTTTTAAGAAATTCAAATAAATTAATTAATAAATAACAAATGGGTTATGTTTTTCGGTGTGCAGAATTATCTGAATTAATACAACATGACATTTTTTTACAGCTGCTTCAACAATGCACTTACTTGATTTTTTTGGTATTAAGTTTAAATCAGAGTGAAATCAGAAAATCAGAGCAAGCCGCTCCACACTGAATATAATATACTGGACTCATGGTCGACTGAGCTGATGAATTAATGAAAAGTATTAAATATTTTGTGTGAACTATGGAGAACACCAATGGTTCAGCTATCAGGCAGTGCATTGCAAGTCTGGTGCTACGAGAACATGTGCACATCCCCCAACCTCAAAACACACACACACACACACACACACACACACACACACACGGACACACACACGCACACACAGAGCAACGTAAGACATGAGAAAATCGTACTAGAATACAATCTCCAATTCCTGATATGTCTCTATTCATAAAGCTATTCAAAACTTTCCGTCTCAATTCTGCTTGCCCTTGTTGTATGGCTGTATATTTTGTTATGTTACCTCTGGTGACAGCAAAAAACGGAAACTAGAAACAGCCCACACTTATAATTCACACCTTGAAAGTTTATTTCATACCTGTCGTCTATCAACAGCAAGCCAAGTGGGACAAGAGATTACATGACAGAAGCCAACAGTCACCTTAAGAAAATGTGCCCCCCCCGAAAAATGCATGTAACATCCCCAGGGATCATTTTGTATTTCATACAATTTACAGCAAATATTTCATTAACATTATACAAACATAACAGCAAAATGGCCTGTGATGGGTTGGTGTCTGTTCAGGGTATCCCCTGCCTTGTGCCCTAGGCTACCTGGGATAAGCTCCAGGCCATTAACAACCCTGAAAAGAATATGTGGTTGGGTAATGGATGGATGGAAAAACATCACAATAGATGCAATTTGTTATGTTTTTGAGTATATGGTATAAAAATCACAAAAGCCAACGCATGAGCAAAACTTCAGATATCATCTATCACTAGAATTCCTGTGGCTTTTCTCATAACTAATGTAAGATCTGTTAAGCAGATGCATTAGACTTAAACCACATCATATATCATACTTCACTATATATTACACGATGGAATAATAAAATTTGTCTGTCGTTTAATCCTGTATGATGTCCTCTGTGCAATATTTTAAAGAACCTGAAGCCTGAACCTGCTAATCCCAGATATAGAATAAAACAGCTCAATTTGTAGAAATCCACGTAAATAAAGTGGTGTCAAAGGGCTGATTTTGCAGCCTTAATTAACCGTTTGGGCCCTAATGCCAGACAGTGAAATATATCTTCACAAAGCTTTATTATGATGTACATTATTCAATCAAATTCTGAAGAACCACCAGAAAAACTCTTGCGAGATCTCAAAAGTGCCTACAATCACAGATGTTTCACAGCAAATGAGTTGTACAGGTGTACCAGAGGGGGGACTAATCTTGGCCTGATCCAATCCAGTCTACGATGCCATTATTACATATGTTGTGTAAGCAGGGGATATAAGGTTAGCTGTAACCACAACAATTTTGACCATGGAGCTCAGGGAGAATTACCAGCTCGGGACAGAAGCATAGAAAGCCAATGTTATGACCCTGCCTGGAACCTTGTCACCTTCCTTACTTTACGTGCTAAATGATCCACAGAGAGGAGGAGGTTATGTATGATGGAGAGAGAGAGAGAAAGAGAGAGAGAACGAGAAAGAACAAGAAAGAAAGGGAAGAAGAGTGCAGAACAGCGTCTCCAAAGCTTTGGGGTCTACACTGAAGCTGTAATTGTTTGTGTCAGATGAAAGGAGCACGAACATACACCTTGTGGCTGTCCTGAGGGGGTCAGATACAAACCCCAGGTCACCTCCCAGGCAGAACCAGACCATGCAAGACACTGAAGATTAAGGAAATGCTGGAGGAGAGGCTGTAATGACTGCTTAGCTCGGTTTCATCATAATATAATTTTGGTGTCATCGGTAATGAGGGCCATTTTGCTGCTGTTCTCAAGGATCCCCTTCCACTAGCAGGAAATGAGGGATTGTGATGAGCGCTTCATTGTCAGACTCAAGTAAAAGTAGAGAAGATAACACTTTTTATCGTGATGAGATTAGTCTGGGTCTGGCCACGCTCCTTGTCGGAGCTTGTTCTCATCTCCACAGCGAGAGCACAATGCCAACTTCTGAAGCCTTTCCACCACCTTGACACGCGCACAGCATTCGCCAAGGCAGAGGTTATCAGTGGTCCAATTTGCAGAGGTAGAGAGTGAGCAGAACGTTGTAATGAGCCCCGTCTGGTCGAGTGTGAACAGCATACAGGAACAGACAGTGCCTGGCAGGGTAATGAGGAGGAAGAAAAGAGAGCAGGCAGAGGTGGTGTACCAACACACAGGTACACTCTCACACCCCCATCGCTCAACAAACACAAGTCTCGCCAAGCTGGGCCTAGCCAGCTCTGCTAAATGTGCTGGGAGTGGACCAGCTCGCCTGCACTGTGTGGCTCAAGCAACCCAGAAAATACACGCTAATTATCACCCATTCTCGTCTTCAATGGGAGACTTAATGATTAAGTAGGAAAAGGTGTGCCAGGTTACTGAAGGAAACAGGGCACATACTGGAGAGCGAGAACCAAGCAGAGAAAAGGACCTGCTTGCTGGTGAGAAGTTATGCTGTGCATGACAGCTCTTCACCTTCCAAGCTGAGCTTCCTTTTCTCAGATTTCAGACGATGCATTTACTGTCAGGGCTTCTTAGCCTCGCCTATTTTATTACTCCTCCCATTTTAAGAAATCAGTTTTCATTCTTTCGAAGATTGATCCTTACTTTTTCCACAGAGGACTAAACCAGACTTTTTGTTCCATCATCCTAAACGTGCAGTTAACATTCCCACGCCACTTTTATTCAGCTCGACCCCTTACTGACCTCTAACCGGGGATTGGCAGTTGACAAGTCTTGCAACGGCATCTCCTTGCCAACATGAGACACGCTCGCCATGCATTTCCTCTTTTCCCAGAAAAAGATGAGACTATGCTTTGAGTCTTTAATATTTACTGAGAACTTTGGTCTGCTTGCATCACTCGATGCACTCTGCTGTCTGAGGTTTGATGTCTCTGAGTTTACAGCCTGATGATGGAAGCAAACGTGCACACACACACACACACACACACACACACACACACACACACACACACACACACACTAAAGCCCACACATGCCTGCCTAGGCAAGATCAGAGGATGACCATTCGTATTAACTACTTCATTTCACTGAGTTCCCAACAACGAACTCACAGATGAGCTCCATGCAAACCTTGGGTGTAGCCAGTGAAGCTTGGGATGTTATGTTCCTTAATTCCCAAATTCCCAAATCCTTAGAGCCTGGGAGATAATTAATGTGAAACCAGCTTTCCAGACTTTGAGAGGACACGAAAAGGAGTCAGCCGACTGCAGCACTGCTCACTGGATTTGGAGCACATTTCACTAGAAACCTTTGTGAAATGAACACTCCCTGAAACAATATTCGTAATTACAAGCAGCAGTCATGCCAGCCCAAGAATGGGCTGTGCTAATGAGTCCATTAGCACCTATCGCATAAAAAGGACAGATAAAATGCCTACATAATGATGACTTCCATTCTCTGGTGGAAATGAGGCGTCAAACACTACCTTCCCTGATGGTGTTGGTCTTGTTTGCAGAGAACTCCTACAGTACGTTCAGCCTGAATGGCATGAATTTATCTCTGCTATGGAAAACAGGAGTTTGAAAGGATCAGTTGGCCCTTTGTTCAGATATTACAGACAGAAAAAGTTTTCCTCCAGTTTATTCAGCTTCATTCCAACAGCTGCCGTTACCTGAACAACGGGTGGCACAAAGAATTTTAATCATCACAACCGTGCTTAAGGATCACAACAAATTCCCGACTGCTCGTTAAACCTGAGAAACAATACCCTTTCTTAAAGAAAAAAGAAAAAAGTGTGGCATTGTGTTGAATGGAAGAGGAGAAGGCTGAGTATTTGCTGAAAATGCAGGAATAATTTACAGTCTTTCTGACACAAAGTAGAGGGACGCTCCCGGGCAAGTCATTAAATGCTTTCGGCAAGACAATAGGAAGCTCTTCACACTCAATCCAAGCAGGAAAAAGAACTCTCACTGGGCTGATGCTAGCCTTTGAGTCACAGCACACACACACACACACACACTCACAGGCACACGTACATGCATACAAAAGGACATTTTATGAGTCACTGAGGGCTGACACGCCGCCCTCAAATTTCCCTTCAGATAAGGGTCAAAATCAAACTGGTGAGGTGACTCCGAAGTGCCGTGGGCCTAGAAATCCGTGACCCCTGTATGGTGACCATGGAAGCAGCTACTGTGGCTTTCACATCCGTAGTTACTTCATCAGATCAGGCAGAGAAGAAATGGCTTCGTCATTGCATCTGTTCATATTTTCTGATTTTCTGTTCAACATAACAGTAATGGACAGATCTTACAATCAGCAAGGTTCACATCAAGCAATGTGAATCAGCTCATCCAATCAATCCATGATTGGTCACCAGTCTATCCTCTCCTAATTCTGATCTTATCCTTCTTAAGAGGAATGGACAGATGATTTAAGATAAGCAGCTAAGGCTGCCAGTCATGAAACTTTTTCTTTTTAAATCACTGCAAGATAACCAGTTTGTTACCTTCTTCATGTTGATTGGCACAAAATTCGAAGTGTTAGAGACATTTGGGCTTCATATGTGACATGTCTCTGGCCCACAGGGACAGAGCTTCAGCCTGAATACGGTGCCAGTAGCCAACCAGCTGAGACCTGCGTCAGGCTCAAGAGGGGTATACGAAAATATCCATAATATCTTGATTGAGAATGGCTGTTTCTGAAAGATGTTTTTTCAAAACACTAAATAAAAAACAGCTTATTACCATGCTTTGTGAGATATGACGGTATCACGCAGAGGTAACACAACGATAAGACACAATACTGGTATTAAGACACACAGCTGGGTGCTCTGTCCAGCCAGTCTCTTCTCCACAAATGTCAATGCTCTTTTCGGAAACGCTCAGCCAAACACACACAAACCAGAAAGCATGTAAACATGGTAAACTTCCAAGCACACACACACACACACACACACACACACACACACACACACACAAAGATTTGACTCACTACTACTAGACTACTGCATCACTTATTCTTCCTGGGGAAAAAAACTAGTGCTGTCTGAAAGCTGCCAGTACAGATCAAGGCAAATCAATCTGACTGTGTCTATGCTCATGAATATTTCTGGCAATGTCCTGACCGCTAGGGGGTAGGAAGCCGGCTTTTAGCTTTTGGTTTCTCGTAAATGGACAGTATGGACACTGACCATTCAACATTCGCATTCAAAACGAAAGCAACATCCTTATGGGGTCAGGAAGCAGTACTCACGCTGACACCGGCCCTCACTCTCCTCAAAGCCCAGCTTGCAGACGCAGCGGCCGATGGGCACCAGCCAGCCTCCGTCAGCGCTGCAGTACATGCGCGGCGCCTCCAGCTCTTCGGCGTCATCCACACAGGAGCCGCGCACCTCCACCAGAGCCGAGTCGCCGCCCGTCACCGTGTCCGGGAACTGCGCCAAGTTGCGCACGGCCAGCGGGCAGCGCTTGTAGAAGATACGCACGGAGACCAGGGCGATGCAAGCCCCCACGTCCTGGAAGGCCAGGTAGAAGCCCTTCTTGCTCAGGTTGCTGATGTCCCGCACCTCCGTGTTGAGCTTCATCACCCGGTCTCCCACGTCCACCTGCGTGAAGCTCTCGTCGGCAGCAATGGTATCAATCTTGATGAACTGACTCTCGTGCACGTGCCTCAGGTTGGCGTTGTTTGACTCATGGTAGTACATGTTGAAGGTCTCCTTGCAGGTGCCCGGCACACCCGGCAAGCTGTTGCAGTCACGCAGCGTGAACTTGATCTCCACGTAGACACGTCGGGCGCCCTCGCGTAAGATGTGACCCGTACGGAGCCAGTTGTTCTGGTTGGCCTCCATCACATTGCACACCTGGTAGGTGCGCATGGGTGTGTTCTTCTCATCCATCACGCTGATCTCCTCCCACTACAAAGATGGAACAGACATCAGTTCCCAAGGGAATCTCACTGGCCTAACTGACAAGTAAATTACACCTGATTGATTTAAATAGACATGTATACATAGTCCCAATTAAATTGTCTCCTGATTCATATCCATGGTTCCTGCCAGCACATAATAAATTTGTTGGCTTGTATAGGCAGACAGGTGAGTTATTAATCTACCCTGTATACTGTACCTATACTATATATGTTTATATAGAGTACTTCCATCATATCTAAAGTCATGGAAGTGCAGTGTACAAATGTAAATTTGTACACGCATATTCACAAAAGTAGGCCTGAGATGCAGAAGTTACAAACCAACCAGCATCCCAACGCACATTGTAGGCCTACAGATATAACTCGAGAAAACGAAAAGGAAAACAGAAAGGTGAAATTTAAAGCCAGTGAAATGTAGAAGAACATGAGTGTGCCATTCCTAGAAAAGGTTGTGCTGCTAGAATGAAACAAAAAGCAGTTTTGAAGTGAACAAGATATGACATTTTATTGGGCTACAACACTAGCACCGGTGGCTTCAGCTCATGGCAGGCATCTTCTAGACTGTTGAGTAATTTGGCAAGCGCTTATGTGTCACATCAGCGGGCAAAGTCCACGCCGGCCATTGTGTTCTACCTCCCACATTCTGGGGCCTCAGGCTGACCTCTCAGACAGATCCTTGTGTCATTGTTCACAGAGGAGATGCTAGATTTATGTCACTGCTCCATACTGGATGCACTGTAGGGAACATTTTAAAAAGTACAGGGAGCACTGAGAAAAATTTTGCTTGACGTGAAAATAACCATGCATGATGCCAGTGCATTGAGCATTATGTAAATTGTGTTGTCTGCTAAACAGACATCAATACATCAGGTGCAGTTTGCATAGCTGCCAAGTGAAGGCTGGGCTGAAGCAGTGCTACAGACGCTGCTCCTGTTCTGGCAGTATTTGAAAGTCCTTATAAATGTTTCCCATCCCAAAATAGACCAACTCTGCCTGGGAGCCATTAGGACAGTATTTTTTTAAGACCAGCTGTCAGAAAGCGCACAAATCGTCAAGTGGATGGATTTTCCTCACATTTAAATTTCTTAGTTCAGGTTAAGGTTGCAGGTGGGATTTTTCATGCTGCAGGTAAGTAAGTAGGAACCTTCTACACAGGGCTTTACTTAAAGATGTGGTGGTTCAGATTAATGGCAAGGGAAGCCAAAGATCACAGCCAATTGCAAACAATTTAAAGATACGACGGGGAGACCCATTTGCCATACTGAAGTGGAGAAAGCTGTGCTGTTTGGACAGGAGGGAAAGCTTTGCTCTTCAGTAGCCCACCTGACAGGATGGCAGCAATGCTTGATCTTTAATTAGGGGCCCAGCCAGGGGTCTGTCAAAATTCAACCATCTGATGAATATTTGGAGTCCAGCTCAGTAATTGTACTGCAGACATTGTGATTGCTGTGAATGAAGTAAGTAATCCTAGTTCAAGGACCAGGAAGCTCTTCACTGGTTTACCCAGGTTTGCTCACCAAATTCTCAACAGTTTTGGACACATAAGCACATGTAGCTTAAACTCTAAAAATGTCCACTTTTCAGGTCATGATCTTAATTTTTCATAATTTGTGCCACATATTAAACATCTAGGCAAACTGATAACATCTGGTTGAAATGGTATTTATCCTAATACATGCAGCCTGCAGGGGTACAAAGTAGATGGCTGATCTGCAGAGGTAACCATCTGCAGGCAATGACAAGTTGTCTCCACTAACCCCCACAGAAGCCTCATGCTGTCAGCAGGTCAGATGTTAGGGGTCAACAACATAATCTCCTTGCAAGAAACACAAAACACTGGCTTCCCTGTTTTGTTTTTTTTTTGCTTCTGTCACTCAATTCAGACAGACCACCTGTGTGTCACTGTGAGCTCACACATTTTGACCCAGGAGTGCTTTTGCGCAGTGCAGCAAAACTACTTTCCGGGTCCTGTACAGTCGTTGTGCTCATACAGTGTTTGATCTTCCACACCACACTTTAACCCAGCATCCATCTGCTCATGTGATTCATCCATCAATTTTACAAACCACTTACGCTGTGCAGGGTTGCGGGGATTTGGAGTCTAACCCAGGTAGCTTTGAGCACAAGGCAGGGGACACCCTGGATGGGGTGCCAACCCATCACAGGAAACACACACAGACACACACACACACACACTACAGTCAATCTGTAAATGCCCATCAACTTACAATACAAGGTTTCAGAATTGGAGAGAAAATCTGAGTACCCCTTAGGAAACCCCCAAAGCAGAGGAAGAACACTAGCTCCACTTACACTGGGCAGAGACAGGACTTCAACGCCCAACCTTGTAAGTGTGAGGCAATAGTGCTAACCCCTGAACCATCATTCATGTCATTCAGTTCAATTAACTTAATTCAATTTCAATTAAATTCAATAAATTTCTATATAGTGCCTTCTTAGGCACTATATCATGATTGTCCCAAGGCACTTGGATGTAAAGTTGAACATATCTGAAGTTAAATCCAGACAGCAATAGAGAATTCATAACAGGAAGGGAAAGTGGATGCCTGCTGCAAACTTATATAATTCTTCATCTCCTCCTTTCAATGCACAATGGCTATATAATGCAAATCATTTTTGTATAAGCTTAACACCACCCAATTTACTAAAAAAAAAAAAACAGAACATCTAGTGTAAAACTATTCCCAGAGCAGTAAATGATTTGTAAACTCAGCTCTCTTCCAAATTTAGCCACTGAGAGGCACCGGCCGGCCGTCAGCTCCTCCCGTTGAATACAGCATAATGTGTAGCCATCTGATATGAGTCCCGACAGCTCCGCTGAATCATTTAATAGGCCGCTCTAAAAACCTAAAGATTGATTTTCTTTAAAGCTCAGTATGGGTTTTACTAACTTGATTATTTTTAGGCCACGGCGGCTGAGTCATAAAGAAGATGGAGCGCACGCTTCTTCTCCAACACTTTGTGGCCCCCGCGGCCCCCAGCTGCGGGAGCTTTGCCAAACCTCATTAGGAGTCTGTCTCTGGCTGGGCGAGGAGCAGGAAACACTGCTGCCTTCATCTGCATTTAGCAGAATGCAGTTCAGCTATTGTGCCAGGCATGCTCCTGGCTGCAGTGCGCATTTGTAGGACTTGTGAGGAACTTCTGTGTCATGACCCAGAAAATAAAATAATAAAATATTTATGACTTGGTGCCGCTATGCATTCCGCCTTCTGAATGTGAGGCGGAGAACCAAGAATTGGTTTTGGCTTTACATAATTTGGGTGAACATGGGTTACCTTGAGAACATCGCTGCGGTCACTGCTGGGTTGGATAATGAAAAGCGCTGCTATGTACTGGCTGGTGGAACTATTTTGTCTTGACCTACACTGACGTCAGCAGCTTTACATACTGCATGTGCGCCTGTATCATAGGGGGGGTCATCTGATGTCAGGACGGCTCAATGCTACTCACCCCTTCTGCAGGATAGGCCTCCCAGCCCAGATCACCCAGTGCTGACATGGAGTCCAGCAGGATAACTGAAGAAACAGTCCAGGACATACAGAAAGAGAAAGGGTGCAAAAGAGGGGTAAAAATACATAAATTAACAACAACAAGCATTTATTCTGAGCAGTTTAGACTATGTCACAGCTGGAGGAGAATAACTAAACTGGAGGAGGGATATTTTACATGTTTTATATATTCAATTACTATGATAATTATCTTTCAATTAACTTTAATTACTATACCCAAGTATAATCAAGTATTAAGTAACATAACCAATTAATGAAAGTTGTAATTGAGGCAATGTCATGGTGTTGAGTGTTACCCCATGTAGTACTGTGTGTTGTGTTCCAGTATAACCTTTGTGTACACTTATCACTGTTAAGGCTAATGACACAGTTGTTGTTGTAACCCTAAATTAATGTCAGGAGTAACTCTAGTGTCTCCAGATGGAAGGTGAAAAGTGCTGACAGGAAAGAGTAACCCTGTTGTCTATAGAAAGAAGGTGAAAAATGCTGACAGGAAGTATTGGTAATGGGGTTGCTGGATACCCTGTTTACTGAAGTGTAGAGAAGCTGTGATTGGTTAAGGGGCCTCCCGGCCACAGAATAAAAAATGGGCACATATCAGACGTTTGGGGGGAATTTTTCATTTTTGGGGATTTTTGTATTTTTTTGGAGGATTTATATTTTTTGGCCAATGAAGGATAAATTAGACAATCTGCAGATCAAAATGCCAAATTGATATTTTATTATTTTGAATAAAACTTTATTGAAATCAGAAGCTCTAAAGTCTGAGTCGTGTAACAGGGGAAAAAAACCACAACACGTGATGTCCAGACACAATTACTGGCTTATTCAGAGAAAGAGCAGGTCCACAGTGACCAATGTCTCATGTACCATTATGGCATCTGTGCAGCTCTGGAATGGATTCAAGTGCATGGTCAGCAGGCCATTCTGGGAATGAGTAGCTCTCCACCCAATGACAATGTTGTCTTATTAACAGGACACAGTGGATTGCTCAGAACAAAAGAGTATAGGTCAAAAACCTGCTAAAAAAGACAGTTATGTGTCCATTTAGATTTTAGATCTCATCACCCCCCCCAAATTCCCCCGCCCTCCATGAAGTCTCTGAACTGCGGTTTCCACTTTGAGCTTCATTCCAAGTCAATTAGAGTCCTGGCACTGTGAGTGATTAATTTTTAATTACATCCAATCTGCAGATGTTCCTTTTTCACACGTGTGCTTTGCACTCATGGAATGGGCTGCGCAAGTTTCGATGAAATAAAGCCACAAAAATCTCATGAATAAAATGCATGTGTATCATAGAAAGATTTAGATAAATCATACATTACTGCTAGAGGATGCTGCAACAAAATGTGTGTGCGTGCCTGTGCGTCTGTATCGAAATTTTCCAAAATGTAACTGAACATAAAATGGAATCCAAATTTAAGTACAGTGAGCGCCTGACAGAAAAAATTTGTTTGAAGGCCAACAGTTTTAGTCATTGACACATAATCTGTCATGTTTTTAAAAACCTCCCTCACTATATTGTAAGCATTGCAACAGACGTCTGTCTGGAGCTACATTCCTAAGACTTCTAGGCCCTGTCCCTGGAGAGTGGGGGGGGGGTTGGGCGCAAATGAGCCTTGGTAGCTGTAGCACGAGAAAGTAGTACCAGTCCCCCCCCTCGCTCTCTTTCTTTCTTTGTGACACCCATATTTTTCATTTGCTCTTTTCTACAAAAAAACATCATAGACTGATGCCATTTCTAAGCAATTCCACAGCAGTCTTATTTACACAAGACCATCAATCACTGTGTACTCAGCACTTGAACAAATTATTGTTAAAAAGCAAGTGGAAGAACAAGGAAATTACACTAGTCTGAATGTGTTGGACACGGTGGTTCTAAGAAGCTGGGCAAAACAAATTTTGATTTCCAGTACTATAGGACTTCTGTACATTTTCAGAAGTTTGGACCATACAGTACACCTAGATAAATGTCTGACATTAACCCACTGGAGTCGCACACTCCATGCAGAGATGAATTGCATGGATTACCCATTGCTTAGATGATACAAAGTCCCAAATCCAACTCAAGTGAAAATTGTTATTTTAAAACACTTAAACCAGCATGTCAGAAAAGTATAAACTCCCTCCCAGTAGTCCAAATCATGCGCTACCTGCTTTACAAAACAAATGTGTATGATAATCTTGTGTCTGTGTCATTATCTTCTTGAGACTGGTAACACACTGAACTCAGTTTATGTCACAGTTGCTGCATTACTGGTTACTTAAAAGGGGTTTAGTCCAGTAGTGACCATGACTGCAGGCTTTCATGTCTGGTTATGACTTCTTTGTGTTGGAAGGTCTTCCCCAGAACTACACACCATCTTGAATGTGTAACTCTATCCAGATTTAAAGTATCGTGACGTGTCCCACTTCTCCCTGCTTTGTGAGATAAAATCCTGGTCCACATGTCACTTTGGGTGGGATAAGATCCTGCTTAAACACCATTTAATAAGCATAACACAAAACATCCACAGGGTAAAATTCTGCACGAGGTTGAGAAACTGAATGGAAGCCTAAAGCTAATTACGAATCCTCATCTTAGATGGTAGTAACGCTGCCAGATGATGTCATTGACTTTTCATGGTTGCGTCAGGTCTGGCCGCCACTGGCCCTCAGCACCCCCACCAACACCCCCGATGAGCGCACAGCCAGACACATCTGAAACATCATACAGCGGCAAACTCCATTAATAAACACGCGATATCAGCTTCCCACCGGGTATAGAATGGGATTTTACAGCGTTTTGGGTTTCAAAGAAACACACACATATATTGATTGCCGTGCCTGGTCTGGCATTTCTGTAGTTTCAGAGCAAATAATGTGATGATGTCTGGAGAGAGCGTGATGGAACTGTGCATAGCCCCACCCATCTGTATAAAAACTGTGGAAAAACAAAAAATGTACTAGGCATTAAGGTATGCGGTCCGAGCCAAAACCCTACGCACATGTAGCCTACTTGTGAATGTTCTGTTTTCAAAAGACATTTTTTTGCTGTTTCAATCATAAAGGCCTCATCAAAAGAGTCCTCTCCTGGCACCAATCCTGATGTGCTCCAGTCAATTTTGGTCCTAAATGAAGGACACGAGACCCTTAACCTTATCTTCATCAGTCAAGATGAAAAGCGAAACTTAGCCAAAATTCTGAGTGCAAACCGATGATGGACAAAATTAAGTTTTGAAACCCTTAGAGAGGAGGATTACTGGGTGCTGCCAATCATGACGGGGTCAGTTCACGTCTCATTGTGTTAACGTGGCAAATGACTGACAGCACATTGTAATCCCTCCCACTGTGGGTTCTGAAGTCTCATTTCTTCTATCGGCAGTGCTCACTGCTCCAGAAGACCCAATTTCCCTGATAAGCCTTTGGGTTTTGATGGGAACAAAGTAGAGATCCTACCTCACGTCATTGTAAAGTTCTTCAATAAGCTCAAGTCAGTCAACACATTTTCACTTCAGAGAGCTTTTTGTTCAAAGGGCATATTAGTCAATCAACTTCCCTGAAATTGTTCTTGCTCATTGTTATCCTTTCTTCTGCTTTGGAAACCTCTTGTCAGATCAGGATAGTGACTGCTTCAATCTATCTGCTCACATCCTGAAGGTGCAAAGTATCCCACAAAAATGGCCCAAACGACCAGCCAAGAGCAAAATGATCCAGAGTGAATTGATTACAGGGATCCACTGTCTAATGATACCAACAAGGTCTACTATCAAGATTTTTTTTCACTTTGAAACCATTTATTTCACAATTTTTACAGTGTATGGAACACGCATTAAAACACGATATATATGCATACACCATTGACCAATTATGGTAAACAGCATTGGTCAGCCAGAAAGCAGTCA
Organism: Chitala chitala; assembly: GCA_025773905.1. NCBI lineage: Eukaryota > Metazoa > Chordata > Actinopteri > Osteoglossiformes > Notopteridae > Chitala > Chitala chitala. The sequence goes on along the minus strand of JABJVR010000037.1, from coordinate 2,238,914 downwards.
GATGGTAAATGAAGATCAACAGATACATGAAATAATGTGTTAAAGCATCCATCTCCAACTTATGCACCATTGCCAGAAATCTGAATGCTTCAGTTCCATTTTGCACTGAAATGAGAGCAGCACCATGGGATGGTGCATTAAGATTAGTGAGCCACATCTCTAGTAGTAGTCCTCAGCACAAAGGTCAAAAGTCCTGCAGATGAGACACCTCAGTGTCATGGCACAAAACCAAGGAATAGACAGGTTTAACTGGTACCTCAATCACTTTTAAGACCTTCCAGTTCATCACTGAGATTCTGGTCGCTTCTGTCATTATTCTCATATTCATCTTCCTGAAGAAAGGTAAGTTCTTGAAGATCTTCCAGAAATTCTGGGCTGTTCCCAGTTAATGGCTCAATCGTGTCAGCCATGTGCTGAACATGCTGGGCCAATTCCTTCAGCTCCTCGTTTTCACGCCACAATTCGGAAATGTTCTCATCCTTTGCTGTCTTTATGCAGCTTCTCGTTCTCATGAAGAACTTTAAACAGAGCTCTGCGCCGCTCCTCATGGAGGTGTTTCTGCCACTATTAATTCATAAGCCTTGTTCACCACTCCGTCTGTTAGGGGCTCGTTTTCAGAATCAGGACTCTTTACAGCTTCAGCTTTGGCTCTCTTTGTAGCCTTCCCTTCTCCAGGACACCACAGCTTCCCTTTCAGAATACCCTTTCCTGACTCTCTTCCAAGTTTCTTGTTAATCACAGAAGGCTGAAGCACTTGCAGAGTTCTCCTGCCTGAGCCCCCATTCTGAGTGGTTCCTGACATGGTCATGCAAGACGTAAAAATCCCAAAACTGAACTGAGCTTCTCGCTTGTGCCTCACAATCAATCAATGCTACTAAGTCCTACTAAGAAGATACCTACACAACTCAATTTCATCCAGTTTGAAAAATATGTATATCCATCCATCCATTCTCCATACTCTTGGTCCAATTCAGGGTTGTGGGAAGCCTGGAGCCTAGATTTAAATATGTTGTAAATTCATTTTTAAAAATACCAGTAAATAAAATAAAACATCTGGTTGATGTGGAAGATTTAATACATACAGTATACACAGAAATACATATGCTCACCACTCCCAGCTAAATAACCATATACACAAAGATGGCCAGTTACACATTATACTGACAGCTTTATCAGATGTATGTGTTCGATGGAGTGGATGCTGTGCACTCAGGGTCAAGCTGACAGTGCATTAACACTGGTTTAACTGCTGTTGTAACTTGTATCTTGTATCTGGGAGCCATCCAATGTGACTTGCATCATGTCAGCCATGTCAGAATGCTACCATTTTCATCAGACAAAGGTACAGACCACAATGGATGCAAGGTCATAGACCCTGATAAAAAGAGTAATCAGTTTCTTTTCATGTGGCCTAAACTCTTGTGACAGAAAGCAGGTGTTTATACTTGATCCAGAAGCTGTCTTTTTTAGAAGAATTCCCAAAAGAATAAAGGAATGTGAGATGAAAATACAGTATCCCACCACCTGCAAATGGCAAACAGATTGTACAAAGCATTATTGTTGGCACAGCAGACGTTACCATGAGCATCAAAACAACCCCACACAAAGTGTAAGAGGAGCCAGGGGTGTCTCTACCAGGGTGCCACCTCTCTATCTAAGACTAGTCAACTCAAGATTAGACAACTGCAACTCACTCCTGGCTGGTCTCCCAGCCTCTGAAACTTGACCTCTGTAAAAGATTCAGAATACTGTGGCCCATCCAGTCTTCAGTCTTCCCAAACGGACGCACATTACTCCGTTTCTGATCTCCCTTCATTGGCTTCCAGTCCAGGCTTGCATCAAGTACAAAATCCTCATGCTTACTTTCAAGTCCATCAACAGGACTGCTCCAAGCTACCTCCAGTCCAGAATCATGCTCTACAGTCTGCCGATGGAAAGGGACTGGTTGCATCCCTGTTGAAGAATGGCAGACTTAGACTCTTCTCAGCCCTGACACCTAATGGTGGAATAAGTTGCCCATTCCTTTGAGGACATCATCGTCTCTGTCCACGTTCCATAAGTTACTGAGGACACGTCTTTTCAGGGAACATCTCAGCACCTGAACCTCATCTTCATCAGCTCTGTTTCTTTATTGTTCCAATGTTTATATGCTGTTTGTTTATCTTTTTTGTTACTGCTAATTAAATTTTTGGCTTTTAGTTGATTTGAACTATATCTTGCTTAACTGAATCTTGTGCACTTTTGACTGTAGGAGATCACTTACTTTTAGCTAGACTCTCAGATCAGGGTTGCAGGGTTACACCGACAGGTGGTATTAACTGGTTTTAACCGTGGTTTAAACCACCCCGACGCAAACAGGTTTGCCCCACCAAAAGTGGCATAAACTGGCAAAAAGTCTTAAATATGCTAAATCAATGGTTAAAACACATTTAAATACTAGAATGCCTTTACAAGCATGTTGAATCTCTTTCACACCGTAATGGAGCCATCTGGCATGGTTATACTGTCAGTTTTAGGATGTGACCATTTTACATAGTCAGATTATTGTATGTTGCTTTGGTGCAAACATATTTCTCTAAAATCAGCATGACAAAAAGAAAAATGTATTTAACTGAATTTGAAAAAGATTGACATAAATTTCAAAAAAGGATGAATGTGGACATAAGATTGTTAGATTGACTTTAAATTTTAAAAGAATGAATTGTTAGGTGAAACACTAATAACTCTTATATTTTGGTTAATGAATCTGATATACAATGAATAAAATTAAGTTTTGGTAAATACATGTGTTTCTGTTATCTATATAATTATATTATACTTTGCATGAGGACTATTTGATTTAACAACAGACATAGTTTTAGACAAAGAAATCTTGGCTCAATCTATGTATTTGGTCCATTTTCACCAGTTAATGCCACTTTTTGACAGTTTACTATATTTGTGCCAGATTACACCACGTGTCCTGGCGTAAACAGGTTTGCACCAGTGTAAACCCAACCCTGTCTCAGATATTGCCTGACTTCATTTTTAATATGCAGGTGTACACTAATTTATTTGTAAGTCGCTTTGAACAAAAGCGTCTGTATTATCGATCAGCCATAATACTGCAGATAATGATGAACTGCATACAATGTACATGGATTAGCCACTATACTGACAATGACATTAAAGTGCACACAATACACAAGGATCAGCCACAGCAGTGAATATAATCACCAAACTGTATGCAAAGTACATAGATCAGCCATGATGTGTCATATACCAGAAATCCACACAATATACAAGGATCAGCCACTATACTGAAAATTAACACCAAACTGTACAAAGCATGTGAAAAGCCGATTCATAAACTTGAATGTAACCAACAGGGCATCACATAGCAAATTACACATCTGCATTCAACATACATCCAGGGTCATGACTTGACTGACAGTTTTTCACTTCCCCTCAAACTCTCGGGGCCAGGAAGAGAGGGCTCAAGAAAAAGGTTTGGCATACAAATGCACACCTTTCATTCTGGAACATATCTACAGTTATGAACCCCACAAAGCACAGGCCTTCAGAAGTCGTTAATAAATACTACACTTTTAAGAATGCAATAAATAATTTTGGACAATGTAATTGCCACAAGAAAAACGTAACATGCTGAAAGCTCTCATCGGGAACTACTTTATCTGTCACCCTTTTTTGATATGACAAGTTGCTTAAAAAAAAAAAAAAACAACCTGAAGAGAAAATGGCATTAGGAATTCAGTCAGTACTTAGCATTTCTGCAAAGGCTCATACTCAGACTTCCAGACTGAATGAGCTTCCTTAACCTCCAGTTCCACGTGAACAAGTTTGAAGCCACATGGTCAATTATGGGCTGCAGGCCTCGTTAAAAGCTGCTTCTGGTGTGACATCTGCCAGGACAAATACGCACGGAGATCCAGATACATTTTGTGCATTTACCTTTGCTCAAGGCTACAGATTGCATCCAGACGCACAGAAACATGAGGTTGGCTGAAAAAACAGCCTCTGTATTCTTCTCCACTGCTAGTTTTCCAAGGTGCTCCACAAAAAGCAGGAAACTTAGGTGATCTCAGCTCTTGGGCAACATTTGCTTTACTCCTGACAAATGCTGATAATGGCTGCGTTGCTGGAGGTATGACACACATATTGTTATTTTGAAGAAAATTAAGAAAAGAAGCATGTCATCTCAAGGTGACCTTGCGGTGTTGCTTAATGGTGGCGTGGAACCTTATCTTGGCGCGTCCTTCTGACACAGCACCTATGAGACCGATCGAGTGGCCAACACCCAACACTCACCCTTAACCACTGACGTTTTTGCGGTGCATTATCGTATCACTTTTACAGTGCTCAGTGACTGAAGAGGGACAACTGCCTGTCTGGTTAACATTTTTAAAAGAGAAGAAGCAGTGTTTTCTTGCATGCAAAGCTGAGCTACATTTTAAGAATAAACTAGCCTCCCAGATTTCACCGACAGAAACAACCCCAAGACCTGTCTGTATATGAATGCACTTTTCAACGTCAAATTTCTCATTTAGTCATTTCACACGTGCGCCAATGGAACAAAATATGTGGAGACCAAATTTGTCTGGGCGCATTTGAAGGGAAGAGCATAGCACGTGCATCCTGGAGTGGAAAGAAACACGGCCGAGATCCTGCAGGGCAGACACAAGGTCAGGCCTGTCTCCACAGAGCCACTGAGGGACCGACCCTGTCACACACAGCTCTGACCGCTAACAGAATGACGACACAGCCTTACAGCAGACTGACTGCAAACAGACACAGAGGTGATGGAGTTGGAGGGGAGGGGGGTTAGTCAACAACTTAACACAGCCTAACCAATCTAAAAACCCCAGCTGTTTACTTTGCCTTCCATTAAGGCTAATTTAATTTCTGAGCACACGTAATTGAAAAGAGCGAGAGGAGAAAAAGAAAACGGCAAAACAAACAGCCAAATTTAATCAGCCCGAACGAAGGTTGTGGCAATATGCAGCCAGGAGAAAGGAAGCTGACTGGGTGAAGCTATGTGGCTTCACTCAGAATGTGTCTGCACCAGCACTTCGATCAGAATAGCAGAACTGCTCTCAGCAGCACACCACTGACTGACTACAGGAGGCCCAGCGGACAGCCACCGCTACACATTAAAGAGCTCCCTCAGATGGAGTTTGTGTGATTCCTTTCCACATGTTCCTAACTTTTTTTATACACAACATTCCTTTGGACTTGAACATCATGTTATACAAAGTTACGTATAGTTTCCCACTCACATAGCAGTATAAATACCTAGGCACAGCCTCCTCAAGGTCATGACAGCAGGTCTTTGTCGTAAGTTCCTGAACAAATTACAGCAACTGAAAGCTTATTAGGTAAATTCACATCGTTTCACTGCTTTCAGTGTATCAAAAACTTTTTTCCCCATTGACAGAATTGGTTAATCACCACAATACACTGTAAGCGGAATGTCATTAAAACATGGATTGTTTTGGTTATTTTGTTGATCAGCAGGCAAACCACAACCGCCTAAAGAGATGTTTTCTCAGAATACTGTATATACATGAAATACACAAAAAAATCTGCTAAAATATTCTTAAACAAGACTCTGCAGTAGGTTTTAAAACCAACAGGACAGTGAGTCAAAGCTATGAAGGTTTCAAACTATTTCTGCAATTGTTTAGTAGAGTCCTATGCTTGATTTTTTAGATAGTGGCAATACTGAAAAACAATAACAAGTGTCCAGCATCCAGTGATATAATCTTTTGATTTGACAGTCAATGCCAGGTGGCGGTACAGCCATAGCAGCTAAGTCTGGGCCATCACTTGTGTCACCATAGTGATCAAGTACCAGTCTCTTGCCAACTGATCCCTCAGGTAAAGAAACACTTTTATGGATGACTAATCTGGTCATATAGCGAGGGTTAAATGGGGTTACATAACAGGAATCGGGGGAGTGAAGAACACTAAGGATGTTTCTACACATGGCTAGTGCTGTATTACTGCTTATCTTACTTAGAGTCGTGGTGTTTCTTTTTTTATTTTACACCCCTCAATTTAATTGAATTAAGCAGGTGCCAAGCCTATTTTCACCAGATTGTCCTATAACTCCATCGCTTATTCGCAAGACCTATTTTTTCACCCAGCAGTCCTAATGGAAATATCTGTTTATGGCTGATTGTGCAGCCCATCCAGACAAACTCGAACACGTTTAGAAACCGGGTACTGAGTGAAACGGAATCACTCGTGAGGTCTTGAGTCCTGGCACGGGTGTGCTAACTATACTGACAGTCACACTTGTGCATGTGGTGTGCTCATGGCTGTGTGTCACGTTGTGCTTTGAGGCTCTAAACAGAATGTGGGAAAAACAGCAGAAGCCTTATCTAAGTGTGTGGGCTAGACTGCTTCTCCCAACAAGGTCAGGGAATGGGCTGGGATGGGCATGGGGCAACCATGTGTAAGTATCAGAAATTATGACAATTAACTGAACTGTGACCCTAGGCTCTCTGCTCACAGCTCTGCAGACATGATCAGCTTAGAGGGACAAAGCCTACTGAACACAACATGGCTACATATTTACCCCCCAGCAAAATGGAAAGTCAGCAGCAAACGTACCTGGAACACACTACGTTTTGCAGACTTCAAGAAATTAAGAACTAACAAATGTGACAGATTCCAGAATTTCAAAATGAAAGGAAATAAATCACGATTTTGTATAGAGTTTTCATCTTGGAGAGACACCCCCACTGAATCTCTAGCAACAGCATGAGGTATAACATATCTGGGACCAGTGACAGACAACAGCGGCTTGCCAGGTATTCAGAATCCATATGCTATTAAACAGAGCCTACTAAGTGAGAAGGCTAGTCACACAGAGTCGAATCAATAACAGCCTCCACACAGGAGGGAAACACACCTGCCCGGTTTACTGTCTGCTTCTAGAAGATGAACGACAACAAGGGGACGATAAAATGGTAATGTGGTGGGGAGCGGGCTTACAAAAGTACAGCATAAAACAGGAGGGGGAGTAGAACTAGAGGGAGAGGAAAAAGTAAAAAATAAATAAATAAACTTAGACAGCAGAGAGTATCTTTTCAATACCTCTCCACTAAATACCGAGAAAAAACTGAGTGTCAGAAAATGCCTGTACAAAGGGGTAACTGAAATTTTTATGGGTTTGGTTTAAAACCAGTTTTCAAAACAAAATCTAATTTCATAAATACTGGTGTGAAGCTGCGGTAGCCAGGTTTAGTACAAAGGGGGTGACTGTTTTGTTTGTCATAATTGCATGAAATTACAGCAACGAGTATGCTTTCAAGTAGAATTTTTGCCAGTAAATCAGCGTTCACTTCAGCGTAATAGTTTCGTACGCACCTGTGAGAGAAAGACACTCCTCTCAGTTGCAGCTATCCTTCACAAAGATTCACAGGTATCATTTTGGATTCAAGAGTTTATTGTAATTGCCTTTCGATACTGAACTTACACTTGCAGTCCTGTGACATATGGCACTTAATGCAAGATAAATTGTCATTGCACATCTTCACATTATGGGGGTTACCCCCATGGCATTCTGCCTGTGGATGAAAGTTTAACGTTTACTTGCACAAGGCTACCAAAACAGGATACCTGTCTCCTTCAGGAGATCCTCCCTATACAAAACACTCCCAGATCTGAGTCAGGGTGCCAAAGACGTCATGTGAAAGAGCAACAGCGTCGCCATCTGGTGTTTCATATGGTAATAGCATGACTCACGGCTGTTTCTTTTGATGGTACTGTTTTGTATAACCTCAATCAGTCCATCTATATGATGACAAATCAAATTTAATTGCTTTCTATTGGTTTTTTCAAGCAGTTTATCGGTTTATTGTTTTGCTTCAAGGCACACATATATATATATAAGGCAATCCAAGTGATCACTTCAAATGTCTGACCATTTGGGTTTATGTAACCCAAATGGTCAGACAAGAAGAAAACAGGCAAGACTGCTTAAAAACCAACATTTGCTGAAGTAAAAATTTTACAATAGTGGTTTTTACATACAAAGCTAATTTAATTTGCCTTCCATTTGACAATTCAGGTATTCAGTTTGACATCTCTGCTAATTGACCCTACAGTCAACAACCACCAGTGTCTGAGCACCTACCTGCTAGCTTAACATTAGTGTCCGTCTAAGAAATTAACTCTGGCCTTGCCTATTTTTCACAGACATAGTGAGCTTTGGTGTCTCTGGAGTCTGTAATTTTCGAGAATTGAGTGAGGGCAATCAGTGTGATAGCTATATTCTTTTTAGGGTGTTGTTTCACTCGTCTCAGAGACTTAGCTCACTCCAATTTTATCATCAGACATTTATGTACTTTGGAAAATAAGTTAAAATAATAAAAAATAAGAATTAAGATAATCAACATGCATCCATTAATGGATTCCCTTTGAAAGACCCAACTCTAAAATACGTATCACGTAAAAGTTAAATTCAAATCTTTACTTAATTTAGGAGTTATTCTGAAACAAAAAATAATCAGCAAGTACAAGCAACTGACTACAACCTTATCAGACCCCAATCTATGTAGCCCGTGTTCAATCACATGTCCTACGAAATAAAGTTTTATTAATATTACAATATTACGAGTCCACCAAAATGTTTCATTACATCTCTGATGAAGGCAATGCAGGTTGTGATATTATTCGCTGCTTGTGTCAGCAGCATGTAGTGCAACATGCGCGCTTTTTCCTTTCCATGAATTGTTTGCAGCGCGCTGTTCCTCCAGCTCGCGCCACAATAAACTGCGCAAATAACGTCTCCGTCACTAGGGTCCCAATTTTGCGTACATATTCAGCAAAATAAATCTGAGAACATGATAGTATTTTGTTGTACATGGTGCAATTAAACTGAAAGCAAAAGTACATTAACCGTCTATTTACACACAAAGCCGTGTTTAAATTTTAGATCTGCGTGTGCATTAATAAGGTTGCAGGGGATCTTAAGGTTAAGACGTGTCCTTCTAAAGCGCTACAACTCTACAAACTTCACGAAGATTTTATCGTCACTTCTGCTGTCACTCTGACATTAAGTCGAACATGCGTTCGTGTTTGGAATCGGTTTCATATGTTGCAGCCTTTGAAAAATTAGCTCCCGACATACAAATTGCACAAATCAATTAAAACAAGTTATCATTTAAACCGTCTAACAAATACCTTGTAATTGCTCTCTTAATCCGATGGTTTTGTACAACTTAAAAAATTTCGACCAATGTTTAATAGCATAACGAAGTGTGTGTGTGTGTGTGTGTGTGTGTGTATTCATACCTATTATACTATGAGGTGATATTGCCACATCAGTTACTACAACTTTATCATTGTTGTTATAATTACTTTTGAAATGAAAAGTTTCCTTGAATGTATGAAACACTAACTTAAGCAGCCTGCACTTTAACTACAAGGCTTAATATGGGATGTTGTGTAACGACAAAAACAATATGCAATTCAGATTTTATTCGAGTACCCAGAAAACAAATTGCACAATTTCACAAGCTTTTTCTTGGCTGTTTCCTTGCCTCATGCATGATTAATTCCAACCGCAGAATTCAAGCGCAGACCGCACTTTGGTGCACCGAATAGATGGATAGGTTCCTACCGCAAATTACTATTAATTAATTTAGGTCCATAGTCGTTTAATGAACCCTACCTACCTTCATTCTCCGGGTAATTCCGTAAGGCTTGGTTCTGTATGAGCGCGTGGAGAACGAGAAGAGAATGGTAAATCCAACGGAGAGCCATTTTCAGGCTGAGCTGTGCGCTCGACGCATCCCTCTATAGAAAGTTACTGTGGCTCGAGAACGAGGGAGAGGAGAGCTCAGGCGGAGAGGAGGATCCGTCTGAGCCTGCTCTGTCAATCACAGCGGGATGGTAGGAAAGCGAGACCCTGGGAATAGAGGCGCTTCCACAATTTTAAAGGCACATGCGCGCGACACATCTGAGAGGTCTCAATCAGCCACCAATCAAGCACCTTTTCAGAGAAAGAGAAAAAAACTTTGTTTCAAACGGATGCGTATAAGCGCAGTTGCATAAATTCGTATAGAAGGCTTAAATGCAACCTCTCAAAAGCCAGTTATACGGTACGGGGCTGAATAGATCCATAACATGTTTCAGATGTCGACTTGCTAATATCTATGGACCTCTTTTTCACGTATAAATTGAGGTAGGATTTTTGAAGGGGTTTAAGAGGACATTATGTGAATACGTTGAATTTTTGCATATTATTGTAATTTCTGCGTCTATCGGTAATGATGAAAGATAGTTTTCAAAATCCTCCTTTTACACAATGAATGAGCTGTGTGGCAAGTCGAATACTCGTTTATACAGTTAAGTAATTCAGATACATGTTCATGTAACTATAACTAAAAAATGTTTAAAATCATTAATACGTTCAAGCTCAGTTTGAGCCTTATTACAACGTAAATGATGTACTGTATGAAGATTCCCTGAAGTTACTTGGATATCTATAATTTAATGTATTAATCTGAAAATTAAGTAACTTACCAGTAAATTATTTAAAGAGTTGTTTAAACATTACAATCAGAATTGTACAAAATCAAAACATCCTTGAACTGGTGCAGATATCGAATGGTTTGCATCTTGTCACAAACAGTGCTGGGAATACCTTAAATTAAATTTGATGCATTTATACTTAATGTGGAAATATTTTGGAAGGAATTTAATTTATTATAAGTCTTTAATGGCTTCTCTAAATCATGCAGTCATTTTGTCAAAAGAACATATACACAAGTCATAGCCCTGAAATTACGCTACACCTAAACGTATAAAGTTAGTTTGGCCTTTTACCTTTTAGGTATCGGACATATCTGACCACTACATACAGAAATACAAAGATTAAAGATTTAGTCCTTAGTTTAACCAGAAAATTCAAACATAGAAGTGGAGTTTAATGGTAGTTCCTGTATTGTAGTCTGTACATTCACAGGATGGTGTAATGTTTGGTGAAAGGTGAACTGAAGCATGGAAGGTGTTATTGCAGAATGACTTTATTAAATATACAAAAAGGCAGAAAGGCAAAAAGAGGTAATAGGGCAAAACTCAAAGGTAAGCAAGACACAAAGCTAAGAAACAAAAGGAACTAGAAAGAGTGAGAAGAATAACAAGGGCATATGCAATAAACAACAAGAAGGCAAACCAGCAGGAACTATAGCACATATACCACCTAACAACTGGCAAGGACTAAGGGTACCTAGAGTTAATACAGAGAAGTAGGGAAGCCAAAGCCACATGCACATAGTGGTACAATCAGAGAAATCAGCCGTACACTAAAGTGGAGCGAAAACGTAGAAATACATGAGCTAGACAGGACAAGACAGATAAAGATACCTCAAACTAGGCAGAACCGTCTCCGTGACAGATGATAGATGATTTTCATCTTGCAGTCACAGGTGTTTCCATTATCACCAATCTTACCTTTATCATCTTTTTCTATAATTCAAAAAACCATTACATTTGCAGCTCTCTGTAGCACAGCTAGAATGGTAGTAAAGCTGAAACCTTTGGTTCCTATTAAGTGAGTAAGCAGCACCCAGCCTTCTGCTACAGCATGTGTAAAGCTCAGGTGTAGCCTTGCTTTGAATATGTAACAGCACGTTCAGTTACAAATCAAGGCTGGTTCATACAGTTAAAAATGTAGCATTTCAGCCGTGTTACCTACTGTTTAAACAAGTAGTACTTCTCCCAGATCCCTTTTATCCATTTGCAGAGGATCTGAAGTAATTGTTTCCTTAATTGGGCAATTAAGCCTTTACAAGTTTAAAGAGCGCTTGAAAACTGCATTCATTTTGGCCCACCAAAATGCAGGCCAAGAGGCATTACTGTAAATCATTCTAAAGAAGGGATTGTGTCAAGGAGAAATCTGACAACTTTGCACATGGTGTTTAGTTATTTTTACAAAGCTTACAGCCTAGTGCAAAAACTGTACGCATTTCAGATTGCATTGCACACATATTACACAACATGCTTTACACCAGCTTTGGGAGAGACATTTTCGTTTCAATGCAAATGGCCAGTGCATTTTGGAGGCTGCAAAATGATGGTAGAAGAGTTATTGTGATTTTTGGTAACCTGTATCAGGATAGTGATTGTTTTATTTTTACACATATTTTAGTCATTAGATTGTGTTTAGAAGGGGGTTATGTCCCTCTGCCTCTCAATTTACAGCACTGATGCCCTAATTTTCTAATCACTACCTCTAATCCATGAAGTCATTCGGTTTCCTCAACGAGCATTCCTTTTTTTTTTCTCCACCTTGTGCCCTGCCAGTTCTGATATGAACCCTTTTCCAGGTCTTATCAGATTAATTCAGTGGTAAAATATGAGGAGGTAGATTCAGAGAAACATTTCAAGAACATGTTTACATGTTTGCTGTTGGGGGGGCTGGGTAGTTTTCTAACCTATTATGAGGAAAGAGGTTTTATTTTAAGATGTTGAGTCCTACTCGCACAGCTGATCTTGTGTTTGTTCAACTTCACTGTAGAATTATGTCTGTGTCCGTAAAACCTTGTACCAAGCCAGGGGGTTAGGGCAACACCGATGTGACCAGTTTGAGAAGTTAATGCTACAGGTGTGGCCAAGTCTGATGGGAAAGGGAAAATGTCTGGCTGGTGATATGCCGGTAGGATTCTTGGACTGTTGCCGTAAAAACCTTGACTTGGTGGCTGTATCTTTGCGGAGAATTAACTAGCTTTCAGAATCACTCACTCATGTAAAAACATCTCTGTTGTGAGGGTGGTGTTTAATTGCCAACAGCTTGTGCTCTTGTTTAGGAAGAAAGAAACACTTTAGGAGGCCATTCAGACTTCTGCTTGCCTGCAATGCCTTTGCTTGCTCTGCAATGCCATAGCTGGAGGGCTGGCACCAGTGGCAGGTTCTGGTGGGTGCCAACCTAATGAGAGAGAAAGACAAAAGGGGAGACAGGACAGTCTCTTCTTTTGTTGTGTACCAGAGGAAACTGTACCATAACCAGTAGTCGGGTCGATTCACTGGGGTGACCAACCTCAGCTGCACACAGAAGCTCACAGGGAGTGTGTGGGGGAAAAATAGATACACATGAGCATTCCTGTCCCCCCCTTTCACCTCACCCACCCCCCCACCCCTACAGATCTCAAGGAACCCCAAGCCCATGCCAAGCCCATGTTACCTTCTGCCTCTGTTTATTCTCAGACGCTGCCCACCTTCCTGCCATTTGCCAAACCTGCTGTTCACAAACAAAAATGGCTGAAAAAATAGGGGACAAATGGTCCACATTTCTCACAGTCCAGCCCAGTTTCAGACAGTGAACCTCATAAGATATCATTTCACAATGTTCCTCTAAACCCATGTTTTGCTGTTTTGCTCTGCATTGTTAGAAACATCGAACCCATTCCAACATCATAACTTTCAATTTTCCAGGTTTATGCCAGAATATAAGAATTGTTTTCACTGTCCTGAAGATAGTCAAAAAATCAGCATTTTGGCATTAAAAGCAAAACTATGTGATTGAACTTAAAGCTACTGCTTTCTTTATTAAGAAATGCTGTAATTAAAAAACGATATTTTTAAATAATGCTGATGCGCAAGTGAACAAAAATTCGCATGTAATACAGGCAGATCACAAAACCTCAGTGCAAATCTGATGGCAATCCTGAATGCAGGAAGCCCTAATTATCCACTTTTCTTCCGATTTGTCGGCCCAGGCCACTTCATTCTCCACAGGAGCGTTGGGAGACAATCTGCGATTTGTCTTAATTTCCCCATGAGAGCCACAAACCTAATGGACATTCTGTGTGAGCTATACCAATGATTCAGCTGTGCCACATAGAGGCCTCTGCAAGGTAATGGCTGCAAATACTCCGGCACAGATATCGACTGAGGTTGCCAATACTGGAGTCTGGTGCAAAATTGTTATCAGGCAGATGCGTCTACTGCTCAGCATCTGGATGACTCAGGCAGACAAACATTACTCCAAAGACACCGTGCACTGTGGCTGGACATCACACTATATGGGTACCAAAAAAAGAAAATACTACTCGTGTCTCCGCAACCTGGATCTCCACACCAGATGCCTAACATCACACAAAGGACACCAGTCAAGCATCAACACAAAAATTTAATAGAAATAAATACAACACAACCTGAAACTTATCAAAAAGGTGCCAGGCATTGAGAGGAAAACAAACTTTTTTGACCTGCGACAGGGGACCATTGGATCTAGAGGACCAGTGGACCTCTTTTCCTCTGTAAAAACACGACTTTTCCCACATTGAGACTGCATTACCTATTTCAGAGATGCTAAAAATACTGTAGTATATCTGGAAGCTGGCCAGTATTAGAAAGAGGAAACAGAAGTGGACTGCAGTTTCTACAAACACAGACCAAGACCTTCTGTCCCTGGTAAACATGGGAAATAACTCAAACCCATTTACACGTGCCCACAGTTCCTTGCTAAAGTCTGTTAAAAGTCTTAACTCATAAGACAAGCGACTTCTTCATTATTACAGCAGTACACCTTCACTACCAATGACATGATTCTTTTAGTCATTAAAGTACTGAAGTTCTGGCCAAGGGTCATAAATCAATTGCAAGATAACGAGTGTGTGTTACAACAGCAATGGGTTATCACTTTTTTTAATTATCAAACAGCTGGCTTGGCCTTGAGTAGAAGTAATCAATATTTCATTAAACAGACCTCACAGGAATATTCAAGGACACACAAAATGGCTAGCTCTGCAAACACTCTGCAGTGTAAAAAGTCAGAAAACTCTATTCTAAGTGAGGCATTTTGGTTCTTTATCAAGTCTTGTCAGCCTGGGCCTACTCAAAATCCCAAACTTCCCCTCCCCCACCAAACCCCTCTGAGCCATCCTGGAGACCCCAAAAAAAGAATCTCAGTGGGAGAGACAAAATCGCTGGCAGTATTTTCAAACATGGCAGACGCCTTGTTAGGAACAGGTCATGGCCTTCACAGAAGCAGTGACCCCTGTTTAACCCCTCTCGTCTGAATGGACAACCCGCGACACTGATAGAGGAATCCGTGGACTTTTAACATTTATATAATAACATTCTGCTTTAAAATAACTAAGAAAGGAAAAGTAGCGGGGAAGAGAGAAATCTATGTTTTAAAATTTTAAGTAAAAACATAGTCACTTTTATTAAAACAACATTGCATATGCTGTGTAAACTGAAAACTCCACGTGTGCTTAAACAGCTTTTTAGTGCGTTAATTAAAGTTTTAGGAACATATGTTTTTTTTTTTTACTGTTTTGTGGCTTTGAAAAGAATAGTTACAGCAGAATGAATTACGTAATTAAATTTCATTACTGTTGTAGATTAACGTGCGCCACCTTGTGGCACATGAAAGAATTGTTTCAAAATGGTAGCAAACCAAAATTTCTGCGAAATTTCTGAATATAATGCTTCTAGTTTGGAGTAAGAAATATAACCAGGTCTATAACAACCAATTTGCTTGGGAGAGTTATGATTGACAAGGTGCAAATTTAACTCAACCAAATTATCCATGGCAGTTAAATACATTTCTATACATACGTATATGCAGCAAATGATTTTGTTATCTGTATTCCCATTGGTTTCACTTGAATTGAAATTAGACGTGGAAGCGGTTTAATGATTGTGTATTGCGGATCTGCAACACTGACACAGGAGACAAGCCAGTGAAGCGACAAAACTCTTCATCTAATGTGATCATTTCTGGATCGGTGGTTTCTCTTATCTGATGTGAACCGTAAAATCCTTGCAGGCGTGCAGCAAATTAAACTTCTTATTGATTGCCTATTTGCAGCATGGAAATGTACCCCCCCACGCGTGGCGGCTGTTTTTCCTCACGTCCCGAGCCTCTTCGTGGACGTCTGTCCTACACTTATCAGTCTTACAAAATTAGCAGTACAGCAGGTCGCTGTGATTGTCTTACTATGCGCTATTAAATGTGTGTGTCGTAAGCCCATTTAGATGTAGAGGGGTCCAAATGCTATTTCATGTTAAATTCATCTGACAGAAACACACTAAAAGTATGATTATAACATTAGGGGTGTATTATTACGTATGGTTACCGTCTTAGTATTTTTATTTTTTATTTTTTTTGGGGGGGGGCTTAGTTTCGATGTTTCAATTGTCCACTACAAACGGAGAGTGTTTCTAAAAGCAGTTTACGTGTACTACGTAAATTATGGCAATATATTCTGTTTAGGAGCCTAGTACATCCCCGTAGTGAAAACCCTTAGAGCAGTGGTGCCCAATACGTCGATCGCGATCGACCAGTAGATCGCAAATGTACTGCAAATGCAAATGTTTTCTTAATACAGGTAGATCGTTTTGACTTGGTCATTTTAAAAGTACTGTGGCTCGCAAGCAGAAAAAGTGTGGGCACCCCTGCTTAGAGGCTTCAGGTGGAAGTTAGAAGCTGAAGCATACGGGGTTACAGGTATCTTAGCCAGCATGGCTGGATATCTTACAAAAATAAGAACGCTTGATATAAAGCTTGTTTTGCCTGCTAGTCAAATTTAGTGAAGGCAAGCATAACCCCCCCACCCGTTTAACGCAGCAGCTACAAATTAAGGTCAATCAACAGCACCACTCAATATTAGTCGTGACCATTTCACGAAGTACTTTAATAATAAAATTATCAACACGGGACTGTGAACACAATCAGCCCACAAAGGCGGAGCTCCTTTGTGCTGTTTCAGTACCATGCCCTTGTTGCATGGTTGAGTGTTTTCAGCACCAGCGGCCCCGGGCTCTGGAAGTCTCGCACTCGGAATTCCGTGTCTCTCAGCATCTTTAAATTCAAAACATGCCTTATTACATTCGCCTTTGTCTGAACAACTTTTCTTGACCTATTTAATTTGTTCTGTCCTGTACCATTTCATTGCGCCTCCAATTCGTGTTACTTAAGTTTATGTGCAAACTGTAAAATGGGATTCATAATTTTTTTTCTTTTCTATAAGAGTACATATTGCATATTGCTGTGTCACATATGGCGTATATTGTACCTGGTTAGGGATTGGGAGGTTTTGGCGTTTATATTTTTGTGGGGGTGGTTGTGGGTGTTCTTGGTCTTGAACTATAAAGAATTAAACGAACAGACGTCTGACATGTCCGTCTTTTTTCGTGGGTAACACAACAGCACGTATTAAGGTAAGCACCTTACAGTTAGATTATATTCAAAATGCGTCAACAAGATTTTTTTATTATGAGAAAAAAGATACAAAAAAGGTTTACAACAAAACAGACGTCCTAAACTTATGTCACATAATTAATTGGCTTCTATGTACAGAATGGATTTCAAAATTCCTTTACACAATGCCCCTGAAGATCAAGTTTATCTAATGAAGCTGATTAATGCATAAACAGAGAAAATGGGTTTCTACATTATTATACACACAAAATTCAACAATGGTTGGTGCTGAAACCTTTACGTACAGATCCCCAATATAATGGAATAGTCCATCCATCATCCAACCACTTATATTTTACAGGGTCACAGGTACCTTGCAGACTCTCCTGGGAAGCCTGGGGAACAAGACTATACAGATTCAAACCCACAACCTTGGAGGTATGAAGCAACAGTGCTACCTGTGGAACTACCACACACGGGGCCCCATGTCTGCACCACCATCTTGGAATGTCAGTGAACCAAAGTGTTTTGTGAATGAAAGCAACCTAAACTATGTAGTTTTTCTGTATCTTAAAGCTTTTCTCTAAGATACGATAAAATCAGCAAATAAACAATTTTTTTTCCCTCAGTGACACTTGTAGGGCTTTTATAATCTGCAGAAATGTGTGCCTTCTGCTTCAAAGAGAAGAGTGATAAGTGGTGTTCCTCCAGCATTGCTGAAAACCGCAGTGTGTAGAATTTTAAAGTGCTGTAATCTGATTCTGGGCAGGAGGCTGCATTCAAATCTTGCCACTAAGAACATAACCCCCTAAACCAAGCTTCATTACATGTCAGCTCCCCATAAATATAAACTTGCTTTTATTTTTTACAAGGCTGATTTCATTTACTGGGTGTTATTTAAAACCTTGTAAAGGTTCGCTTATGTCAAGTCATGTGAGTGCTGTGATATAGCTGTGAACTCATGAAAATTATTCTAAACTAAGCCACCAGATTTTTTAAACACTTTGGTTGCTAAATCTTTAAAATCATGATGCAGAAGATAAAAAATGCTGAAAGGTGTTGATGCTTAAGTGAAATGTAGTCTTGTGTACAGTAACTGTTTTCTGTACAATGGCCAGGGAAGGGTGGATATACTTGTGACAGGGCTGAGCCAACAGTCAGGTGCTGATGTGAGAATAAAGGAATGAAGATGCACTAAAAGCACAGAGAATAGGCTGCCCTGAGCCCCTCCTGACTGAATACAATCCCCTCAAAGAGATTCTGCTAGAAGGGTCATGTGGGCCAGTCACACCCCGAAGTCTCATCCGGACCTTAATCACCAGATCAGGCCTTAGAGGCAGTTCTTTCACCTCCCAGAAGCAGCCTGCTTACTCAGGACAGGAAAACAAGGCTTTTTTCTTAGGAAAAACCAGAGACAAAATAGCATTGGTTTTGTTTTACTCCATTACAAGAGTTATAGTTAAGGGCTTCAGTAAATTCTAGAGCCTGAGTGATTTACACAAAGCTACAGAGAAGAACTAGGTGCTGAAAAATAATATCTTGTGAAGAGAAATTGGTAAAAGACACACGTAGTATGGCTGGCTCAGTAATACCTGCTTGATTTTTCTGGACAGATACATCACACTCACATGCTTTACCTTTCTGTACGCGTCTTTTACACAAGCCAGTGCTTGCTTTCCATTTCTATACTTTCATTATTTTTCTGCCCTGTCTTGAGCTCCTTGTCAAATCATTTTCAAATTGCGAGGTTCTCTTAGCAAGCTAATCACCCTTCCACTGAGCCTATTATGCAAATGACAGCAGTCATTTGAAAGGTACTGCCTGCTAATGTGCTTATAGCACACAGATCTACTCAATTGTTTTCCCCTACATCACTCTTAGTACTGCAAAGCCAGAACACATACACCACTTACACTTGTGCCAAACCCAGAACACACATCCAGCTTCAGTTATGGAAATAGAAAAACCAAAGTTTCTCTCAATGGTTTCTCACAGCTCAGACCATAATACTAGACTATAGTCCAGAGTCTCCACAAACAGACATATGCAAACACACTTGCTAAAAAAACTTTGAAAGTTCTTTTGTTAAAGTACAAGGGGAACAAGACTACACAGATTCAAACCCACAACCTTGGAGGTATGAGGCAACAGTGCTACCGGTCCAGGCACGCATCAAATACAAGACCCTGATACTCACGTACAAGGCCATCAATGGGACTGCTCCAGGCTGCCTCCAGTCCCGAATCAAGAACTATGTCACCTCACGTTCTACGCGGTCTGCTAATGGGAAGAGACTGGTTTCACCCATCCTAAAATCTGGTAAACCTAGGCTCTTCTCTTCTCTGGCGCCTACATGGTGGAACGAACTTACGCTTGCTTTGAGGACTTCATTCCGCAAGCAACTATAAAGACACATCTCTTCAGGGAGCACCTTATAACTTAAAACCTGAAATCTTTGCTTCCATTCACTCCAATACCATAAGCTAAAACTGTAAAAAGCTAAACCTTTAAGCCTTAGTCATGGTTTTTTAATTATTATTAAAAATGATTGACTTGAATAAAGGTTGTTGAGAATTTTTGGATTGACACAGTGATTACAGGAAAAATAAATTAAAAAAATTTAAATCAACAATGTTTAATTGAAATTGAAATAAAGTTCAGTTAAAAGTAGAAATTGTTTGAAACAAAAACCTAACTCACAGCAATCCTCCAGGACTGTGACCCCTTTTTACGTAACGGGTAAACCACGACAAGGCGTGTGATTCCACGAATATATTCAAAGAGAACTTGGTGTGATGTGGTCCCATGTGAGGAGGGCTATTAACCAAGTCGACGTCGTCTCTTTGGAGAGCACACAAAAAACATAATAAAATAAAAATTATCAATTAGCATTTCATAATGTTTCAGTGTGCTATGAAAAAGTATAGTCTGTATAAGAATAATGCCTCCCGCGTCTGGATGCAACTTCCTTTAGTGGGTTTGGAATGCTAAAGAATGCCGAAGACATAAGCACGCATTAATATAGGATTATTAGGTTGCTAGAACTAGGTGTGCAATTCCACAAAATTAATGTACACCGACGTGACAACTCTGAAGCAATGAGAATGCAGTATTTTCCAAAGCCGTACTATAAGTTTTAAATAATTAAACGTGTAAAACGTTACCGATTCTGCGAATACGGATAGTATCAGCGGATAGTAACGCTTGTCAGATATTCTCTTTGCTACAGGCAGGGGGCGATAAAAGCACAAACTTTCTCTTAGCCTTTATTTCAGATAGGCGAGCATTGAAAATAAGAGTTAAATCATGTTTCACGTTGGATTTTGTATCTGTTGGTTCAGAAAGGGAACGTTAAAAAATTGTAGTGTTTAATGTTTTTAGTGGAGATCTGGTGAGCTTTCAGTACTGTGCCACACAGGATATAAACAAACTCCAAAAAAACATGTGATTTTGATATACAAACAACAGGGCTTCTGTTCTCTTTTCCAATGGCGCCGTAAATTCAGTTCAAGTCAAAGGTGTTATTTTTTCTTAAAGGAAGTTATTGTTACCAAAGGGAAGTTATAGGTCAGGGTTGCCTGATGTCATTTTTGAAATTAAGGAATGTAGCACTTCCTGATATGTTTGAGCCAGAGAACAGGAAACACAGCTCTACATTAGAATTTTTAACATAGGTCACCAAATCCATAAACCACATGTATATGATTATTTACTGACCAAACAAAGATCTACAGAGGTAAAAAAGGCAAAAACACAGGAACTATGACTTTACCATAGCCATGATGGTGTGCTCTCAGAGTGAAAATTGTGCGTGTAGGGAGTGACATTCTCAGTGACCACTGTGACAGAGCTCTGTGTGTGTGTGTGTGTGTGTGTGTGTGTGTGTGTGTGTGTGTGTGTGTGTGTGTGTGTGTGTGTGTGTG
>JABJVR010000037.1:2197959-2217727 GCA_025773905.1 Chitala chitala | reverse complement strand
TGTGTGTGTGTGTGTGTGTGTGTGTACTCATTCAGCACCACCACCCCCCCCCGTGCTTCTATACCGGACCCCCTGCCTTCTTCACAGTGTATGGCTTTGTGCTCTTGTAGGGCTTGACAGAGACTGAGGCAGCTCTTTGAGCAACATGAAGCGCACCGCAGAAGCCTGTCAGACGCTGAACCGTCACAGTGCACAGCGCTAACAGTGTCACGGTCACAGTGCCAGAGCTGCCACAGAACTGCCAGAGTTACAGTCCCTGTGCTGTAGCCTTAGAATGTTTGCGGTATCCACTCCTCGCAGTTTTAAGAAAGCCAAGTCAGTGTGAAATGTCTGTTCCCTCAGGATAACAACACTCAAACTGCTGCCCCTAATGCCAGCAATTAGCTGAAGGGCCACGGCGCCTGTTCTAACAAAGACGGTTACTGCAGCCAATTACTTTGAAGGGCTTTCCTCTGTCCCAGATCAGCGACCAGCAATCTTTCTCATTACTCTCACAACACAGCAACAGTACATGAATATAACATTATATTATTCAGTAAGCCAAACCCTTCACTGTTGGAAAGTTGCATAGTATGTATTTGGTTTCATTTGATGTTAAAGCTGATTTACTCATTGGCATTACTTTATGCCGTCTTGTCTTCTGGGCCACGTTCCCCCCGCCCCTCAGCCCTCGTGGCCACTGACCCCTCTTTCACAGCATGGCTGTATTTGAGGCGTTATCTAAAAGCTGTTAACAGCAGCCCTCCTTTGAGATGCTGACCGGACATCAGTCAGAGCGAGTCGATCAATCAATCGCCGTGGTGCGTCTCTGACACGAATGATTCACGGCGGGAAAATGTGGTTTATTAAGTGTGACGGAAATGTGGTCTGTAGGGCCGCTGAGCCGACAGCGCGCTGGCCTGAGGAGAGGGCGAGGCTGAAACGCTTGAAAGGCTTGGCTTGCCGGGTATTAGGGGATGAGAAAGACAGACAGAGAGAGGGAGACGGGGAGAGGGAGAGAAAGACCTGCGTGTGACATGCAGGAAATTCCAGAGTGTCGTCTCCCGGTGCTTCGGCATGACCGCAGCCTGCAGAGAGCTCACATGCATCTCTGCCCCCGGTTCCTGCTGTGTCCATGGCCGGAGCACTGGGGCCACGCCAGCCTGTAGGTGGTCCCCCCCCTTTCCCACTCTCAGGAATCTCCCCAGGAGCTGTAAGCTGGCCTGGCTGTCATCATGTCGCGTGAGAGCGCTGGAAAGCTTAGACCCAGTTAGGCTCAACAAAGAGTACGTTTGCAATGCAGGGCTTCACTCTGTCGAGTTATCTTGGGTCGTCACTATGGTGCAAAGCGGTGAGATGTCACCTGCTTTGATATAGACACCTGATGGCTCTACTGCGAGAAGTGTTTTGGGTCCTTGCTTTTGTCTTAACTTGCACATACAGCTGCAGAATCTGTGACTGAAGCCCATAATCATTACATTATATGTTTGCTTTACTTATCTGTGGTCCTGTTGCAGGTTTTACCTCACTTGGGTATCACTGTTAGCTTAGCAAATCCAGCTGTATTCACATTTAGGCTGAGAGCATGCATTAGCTGCGTAACCCACGCTAACCTGAAAGCCATTAGCGGATCATGTTGCACAAAGAGAAGCTGGGTTCAAATAGGTTGCAGTGTAGGGTTAATGGCGGCAGGCACACAGCAATTGTTAAAGCTCCGCCCCCCTCTTTGCATCACTTCCTTTTTCAGGACATGACCTTTTCTCTGCTCCGCCCACCTAACCTACAGTTCAGTAGGTCAAAGGCAGTTAGAGGATTAAAGCTTTGTTGTGTGTGAGGGAAAGTATTGTATTAGTGTCTGCATGGTTTACCTGTGGTGGGTTGGCGCCCCGCCCTGGGTGTCCCCTGCCCTGCGCCCTATGTGCTCTGGGATGGGCCCCAGGTTTCCCCGCGACCCTCACCAGCAATAAGCGGTTAAGATAATGGATGGATGGATGGATGGATGGTTTACAAAAGTCTTACAGCACCCAATAAGATTCATTACAAGCTCATTTTGTCAAAGATGCAGTTTGTGTAATGTTATACATCATGCAGATCAGGAAACCTGGATGTTAAAGGAGATTACACCTTAAATATATTTTTTCAAAGTGACACGTGTTTTACCTTGGGCTCAGTCATTTATTAAGAGACTCTGAGAGAACTTCAGGTGTGAGTGAAAGTCTGAACTGCCTGTTGAGATGTGGAAAAATGTGTTAAAATGTGGAAACTTTCGTTTTCCGTAGTCTGACTACCACCCGTTCATGCAGACTGGGAAGCTAGCCTCCAGTGGGTGGTCATATGAACCTACGGGTGGTCTCAGAATGGTGGGGTTGTGTGTGGGAGCCCTGTGTCGGCCAATCACAGGGTGCAACCTCCGGTTGTCCATTTTCAGTGTGACTCTGCCTCTGTCCGCTTACCAACATGTTGCCCTGGTGTTTTTCTTGGAAAATCAATTACATCTTCTCTGTACCCTTGGGTCAGTGTTGCATGTGGCACCGGTTTTGTGGTAAGATGGGTAAGGCCAACATTAACAGTAAGAAGAAAAGGCTGGGTGGTGGTATGTATGTCTTGCACTCAGAAGGGGTGCTGTATTGTGACAATGCTTTAAATCACATCCTCTCGTTAGTTAGTGGCATGTCAAACATCTGCTCTGAAGGTTTGGCAAATTATTTAGGAAGGGAGAACAGTGTTCAGCTGCCACAAACCTGAGATTAGTTGCGATCTGCCTTGTCCGCTCCTGCATATACGATACTCCAGAAAGGTTTTCATCACAGGGATTCCATCAATCTCACAATCACTTTCCACTGTTTTTCTGACTGTGTGAATGCAGATCCATACAATATGTGTTGTTTTTCATGTCTGGGTTACCATTAATATGTAGTCCAATTGATTTTTTTTTCTTAAAAATGCATGGACAAGATTTGCAAAATGTACCAGTTAAAGTTTTGGGTGGCTTAAATAGAGCAATTCAGGTTGAGTAACTTTTATAGCTGTAATTGCAGTATTTCCTGGTGCTTACACCAGGTATCCATGTGTTGTCGTAGCCACCACACTACGTCCTCTCCTGAGCTACGAGCCACGTTGTTTGTGCTGTGAGGGATGTAAGACCCAGGGGCTGCGTCCAAGCTAGAGCAGGAATGCCTCGGGCAGCAGAGGGTTCCAGCTCGCCGCTGACTACATTTAGAGGCAGTTCCTTACGTAGCACGCAGATTCATGTACAGTGATTTACAGTGTAAGGTCAGGCAGAAACATTAAAGTCATTGAAGTGGAAGCTATAATCGCTCAAATAGATAGACCAAACACAATTAAAATAAGCATATGGTGGTGCACACAGAAGTAATATGTTTAAGGCAATAATCTGAACATGTTAATTTGTACATTTAAGTTCGAGGTTGTTTGTAAGATGTCTTTAGCAGTATACAGACAGTGAAATGTGAATGTGGGTTTGGATTGTTTTGCCATCATTGTAAAAGTATGTCAGAGTGAGTGAATGTGTGTGTGCGTGTGTGTGTGTGTGTGTGTGTGTGTGTGTGTGTGTGTAAGAGAGAAAGAGAGAGGAAAAATAATGTAAAGAGCCTGTGGGTGTGGTAGCTTTAGTCTGAGGTTATAGGTATTGCCCTAAATGCAACACTATAAAATACATTGTACTTGGTATAAGATGTAGCCATATTTTATGATGAATTACCTAACAGTGCGCTATCGGGTTTTCAGTGCAGAACATAATTACTCCAGAACTGAAATCGTATAGTATTTGGCATGTCCTGATATCTGGCACTCAGTAGAAATGGAAATCTCATTTGGCACTTTTTCATACTCCAAATGTTTTGCCTTCTTAAAAGTTCATTCAAAACATAAATAAAATATTCATTTTCAAGTCATTTTTTATTTGAGTGCAATACTGAAAATTCAGTTAGTACATCTTTTGTGTGCTTGTAACTGTGTGTGTGTGGTATGTGTATGTTAGCATTTTTGTGTGTCTGTGTGTTTGCGTATCGCTTAGTTTTTATGATTGTTGCATGTGTGTTTTCCTATATTTGTTTGTGTGTGTGTGTGTGTGTGTGTGTTTTTGTGTCTTTGTGTTTCTGTATATGTGTATATTGCAATGTGTGTAGGCGTTTGTGTATTAGTGTGTGTATGTTTTTGTGTGCTTGTCTTTTGCCTTGTTTTCCCTACTCCTTCACACTCCTGATTTTTTTTCTTTCGGTCTCTCCCTCTGTCTCTCTCTCGTCCTTCCCTTTTACGCACTCTTGCTGACCTCTGGCACTACACACCGGAATAGGCTGCACATTCTACAGCTGTGAACCCACTCTTCTGTTTTTCCTTTATATTTTGTAGAGGAAAAACAATACCACACTCACCTCAATGCACACCTCCCCATATACACACACACGACTCACACACTTTATGGATACACTTGCAATTTTGTGTACTTACATGTGTACACTGTATTGGAAAAAATATTAATACCTATCAATGATATTGGTTCTGACAAACATTTAGTAATATTCAAAGGCAGCATGTCATGAAGCAATGGAATTTATTAATATCTCTGCGCAGAGAGGCGGTCACCCCATGACAGTGTTGTCCAGGTGCCGCCCTGCTAACTTCCCCCCGATACCCCGTTTTAGTTTAACAGTCTACCCTATCTATGGACCATGTTGCTTCCATCGTATTAATTCCCATTTTCTGTTTCTGAGTAGGGAGGCTCAGTCAGTTCGAACCAGTTCTGCGGTTTTCAAAGCATGAGCTAATTCTAACTGTCATCTCTTGCAGCAGTCTTAACAACAATCCCACAATGCATCATGTGTTAGGTAGGCCTAAGCTAAACTTATTCAATAGCACATAATTGTTAGCATCATTACGAACATCAATTGCTTGTAAATTTCTTCCACATACACGCTCTTTTTCTCTCCTGCTCTCACACACATGCACATACATTTATCCAGACACACACAGCTTCATGCATACACCCGACAATGAACACCCACACTCACACAACCCCCTACATAAGAAAAACGAACTTCCTACACACACACCGTTTGTTCACAGACTTTGAATAGGCTTTGGAAACTCCACCTTGTTCTCTGGACTAGTCACCAGGTAGCTGAATGAATGTTTAAATCTGTAACTGCTATGAAAGCTCTTTTCTTTGTTTTTCTTTACAAGACCACATTGTTCTCAGTTGGGGACTCTGTGTGTGTGTGCGTGTCTGTGCGCGTGTGTGCGTGCGTGTGTGTGTGTTGGGAGGGGTTAATGAACAGTTCTGAGGCCTGTAATCACTGCCTTATTATTAAAGGGCAAAAACCCATCAGTTCAATCCAGTGTCAGCCCCCCAACCGACATTTTGCTTTATAACACATGTAGACAGACCATGGAGGCAGTGCATAGTGGAGTTTACTACTGAGACCATGTCATATTCGTCGTAGTAGGGGCTCACTGGGTCCGGGGGCATCCTAGTCAACTTGTAAGGATCCATTGTAGAATCAGATAGCTTTGGACACTCCAGACAAAAAGTTCTTCAACTCAGATGATAGTTTGGGTCACCTCCATGTTGAGAAAAAAAATCCCCTTTCCCACCTCAACAGTGCTGATGATGTCAGATGCCCCAGGGCAGAACCCTCAATTAACTCTCCCCAGAATTCCCTGTTAAAAAGAACCAACGGTGATCTGTGGGGGGCTCCATCTCCGTTTCTCCTCCACTGCACACAGATAAAGGCCACTGCCTGTGAAAGGTCACACCCCCTTCCCCACCCTGGCTAAGGGCCCGTCCTGTTTCCCTCTCTCTATCTCCGCCCCCGTTAGCCGCTGCATCTAAGACAACACCAATCAAAGTGGGAATAATCTCCTCTTTGTTCAGCGCGGAGGCTTCCGACAGCCCCTCTGCTGAATCCTAATTAACACAGTGTTATTGCCACTGCTTTGAGCAAACAGCTCCTGGCTTTGAGTGAATTGGCCTGGGGGGGGGGGGTTGGATAAAATCTGAATGTTTCTCACGAGTGAGGCAGCAGGTGGAGAGCCTCTTCTGTGACTGACCAACGGAAGATGTCCAGCTGTAGATGTGGGTGTGGTGTCCAGCACTTTTCAGTGTTTTGTAACTACCCAAAGCAGGGCTTTCTGTTAATAGCAGAGCAGTACTTTTGTAAAAGACATGTTGTGGAGCACTTGTTGAATAGGATTTATGGTGCTTCCGATGATCCCCAGAGAGACTCTCTTCGTTCTGTGTCCTCTGTACCTGACTGGCTGTGTACTTTTAAAACTGGTGTGGGTCTCAGGAAGGCATTAGCCAGTGTGAGTGGATTTTTTCTCAAGCACTACTGTGTCATGGTCTGGTCCTCCAAGTGTGAAGAAAGGCATGGTGAGGACTAGTGTAGTGAACAGCTGCTCCGGCACAAATGTATTCTGGACAAGATTAGTCCACCAGGTGAGGGTCTTGACTTTTAAGTGTAATGCCTGGTAGATCCGAGCGGGCTGCGCTTGCGTGGGTTTGAGCCCCGGCAAGTCATTCCTGTTCTGTTGGTGCTCTTTCACTCGTAAATACTAGCTTCTACCAAGCAGTTGGGCTGAGGTTGCTCTGGGTATTTACAGGGGAAAGATGTAGACGGGGTAAGAAATAGCGCTACAGTAGAAATGGTTTGAACCCTGGTAGGAATGACCCCCATTAAACTAGGCCTTTGTTTAGGCACTATTTATAAGTCCTCCCTTGTCCTGTTAACCAGAGCTTTCTCAGACATTCTTTTCTTAATGTGCTGTTCCGTTCTGAGTTAAAGTTTGCCCATCATGTTTTATTCCTCCTTTCTGTGCTTAAGTTTGTTAATAAAGAGGTCAGACCACAGTCTCATTCTCTGTGCATTCATGTCTAAAGGGTGATTACTTATAGTTCAGTTTTCTGATGAAGAGCTATCTAAACTGCACAAAAATATATAAGGGTCAGGTGAGCATCAAAATACCACAAGGCAGCTTTTATGGAGCTGCACAAGCAAACAAAGTCACTTGTGCTCTTGAAGCTGATGCTTGTCAAACGTCAGGCAGGATTCTGGGAAATCAGTTTCCACGAAACCGAGCACAGACACAAATAAGAGGGGAGACTGTAAAAGATAAAGTTTATGGCCCAGCAGTGCAATGGTGTGAGTGGGCTTTGCACGCACATATTCTATCACAGCTGATAGTCAGACATTGGCAGCACCTTAGAGCACTTATGAAAAGCCACAAAGTTGTCTTCTGCTCCTCCTTCTCAGCGAGAAGGATGTTTGCCAGATCGTGCTGCTTAGAGCGGAGACACTGAAAGATGACTTCGGCCTTCAGATAAGGGTTTACGGAATTCCAGAGAGCTTTGCGTAACTCGTAATTAGGGTCATAAACAAACGTTGTGGGGTTTGTGCTCTTTCATTCACACATTCCTGCCACTCCTCTTTCTGATTCTTTCCATCCAGGACAAGCGGTGGGAGTTTATCATGGAAACGTTGATGCAGAAGGATGCGGAAAGGGGGAGGGCAGACAGGGTGCAATGATGAGTTGGAGCACTGAGTACTGTCTCTCTTCTTTTCCTTTCAGCTTGCCGGCCTGGCTACTACAAGGCCCTGGCAGTGGACACCAGCTGCTCTGCCTGCCCCCAGCACAGTTTCTCCACCACTGAGGCCTCTACGTCCTGCCGCTGCCACCAGGGCTACTTCCGCTCAGCCACTGACCCGCCCTCCATGCCATGTACACGTAAGTGTCTGCAGTATAGTCATATGTGCTACGTCTGTGTGTGGGCACAGCTGTGTCAGAATGGGAGAGAAAGTGGAACTGATCACAGGGGCGGGCCTTACAACAGCCTTGAAGGGGTTTTAGGTGGCCATCAAAGAGTACAGCTGCACATGACCCAGAATTTGGTGTGCCTCTGTGTGTGTGCGCGCACACAAAGCAGTCCGTATAAAGCACTATGCTGAACTTATCTGCCTGTTCTTAAAGGAGTTCAAAATGTTTCTTCTGTGATTGTGTCTCTGTGAGGTTCCTTGTTCTTTGTGGGTTTGTACAATGTAGAGTTTGACTATGTTTTTGTTTGTGGATGAGTGTGCTTGTTACCATATCTCTGAGCATGACTGTGTGATAGTTACAGTGTGTGTCTTTCACAGGTTTCTGTGAGTGAGGGTTTCTGTGACACAGAATGTGTGTCTTCACATTACTGTAAATGACATCACTTGTACGCTCGCTGCAACGTGTGTGCGCGCTCCTGTAAAAGTACCGCTGCAGCTAAGCTTCTGGTTAACGCTAACACTGCTGCCTGGTCTTCCTGGACTAGCAGTGAGCTGAGCTGTAGTGAACAGACAGCAGAGCGTGTCGCAGATACACTCTGTTAAACAGTTACCAGCTCTCTGCTTCTCTGTGTCCGCTTCGCTATATCTCGTCTTTGGAAAGACACTGATTAATGTGAGTGAGAAGCAGACAGCCTGGAGGTGTGGGCTGCAGGTGGGACAAAATCCATATGGTTTGAAAAAGTCTGTTTGTATTTTTGGTGGAACTCAAGCTGAGCCATCTAGCGTGAGCGATAAGAAGGACCGGTTAGACACTAGTGATAAATGAACCTGTGAGTTCAAGGTAGGTCAGTTTTATCTTCCTAGCAATGAAGAAATATGTCTTTTTTAAAGTTCAGTAAGAGGCAAGAGCAGAATATGTGTTTGTTACGAGAACATCTTGGATAATTCAGTGTATTTTGTTTTTTTTTTTTCCTCATGAAGAAATTTTGAGACAGCAAGAGAATGAGTGGAGAAAGGGCAGCTTCATTGATCGACAGCAGAAGTACGCTGTCATTGTCTTACGATTACTTCAATAAGCGCTTTTCCTCCTCCTCTGAGCCGTTATGTGCTGCAAAATTATGACCCCTGGCCTTTGAGATCTCTACTGTTCTGAATGTTGAGGGCAGATCAAAGTGCCTGACACGGGTATTAGTCACTAAATCCCTGCTAGATGTACTGTTGTTGTACTTAAGCAGGCTTTAACTGACACATGGAGTCTGACTGTACTTTATGCAACAGTTTGCCTTGGATATTAGTCACATTAATAATTTTAAGGTGCTAAAATGCTAAAAAAAATTGGTTTTGAAAAGACTGTAACACGCATGTTTACTCACATGTTGAAATGCATAAAAAGACAGACTTGGTTATATTATGCATTTGTCACAGCCACATACACATCACCATAGCCTTACACACAGTCACACACACATCACCATAGCCTTACACACAGTCACATACACATCACCATAGCCTTACACACAGTCACATACACATGACCATAGCCTTACACACGGTCACATACACATCACCATAACCTTACATACAGCCACATACACATCACCATAGCCTTACACACAGTCACATACACATCACCATAGCCTTACACACAGTCACATACACATCACCATAACCTTACACACAAACGAACACATATAGACACGCATCACATTACCTTACACAGATACACACATACACAAAGAAAAACACACAAAGAAATATGCACACAAAAACACACGCTGACTTCTCTTTTAACATCCAGCTCCCAGACATGTAGACTGCCTTTGGACCCCTGTGTCTATCCTGCCTCCCGCGCATCTCATACTCCATTTCTGTTCCCTCCCAGACCTTTATTTAATGTCTCCAGTCATCCAATTAAAAAGCTGAGGGCATATTAATTAACGTGTCTGCGCTCAGTCTCAAAGATGCAGCCTTCCAAACGTGCAGCTGTCCCTGGAATTTTGGCTGAGCGGCAAAGATGTTGGGAGAGAAACCGGTTTGTGGTGGTGATGATGCCACGTAAACAGTGTCGTTTCTATATAAAGTCAAGCCTTTGCCCTCCGTGAGAAAACATATGTGTGTTTGTGTGTGAATATGCAGAATTTTCGAGCGTGAGCCTAAGTGTGCACGTGTGCGTATATCTCAGAATGAGTGTTTGTAACAGGGTGGCTATGAATGTGCTATAGTGTAAGCTTTATGTGCGTTTTACCATCGGGCACATCTGTTTATGTACGCATTTATGTATGTACATTAGGGGGCATACGTAAGAATGCGTGAGTTTTCACCCAGACCCCCCCTCAACCCCAGGGCCTCCATCAGCCCCCCAGCAGCCCATCTCCAACGTAAATGAGACATCGGTGACTCTGGAGTGGTCGGCTCCAGCATCGGCAGGGGGGCGCCAGGATCTCACCTACAGCGTGGTGTGCCAGAGGTGTGGGCCAGACCCCCGGCGCTGCCAGCCCTGCGGGGCCAATGTTCACTACTCCCCTCAGCAGGAGGGCCTGCGGGACACGCGTGTGGCCATCACAGACCTCCAGGCTCACACCAACTACTCCTTCCAGATATGGGCAATCAACGGCGTGTCCCCTCAGAGCCCGGGGCGCGATCAGTCTGTGTCTGTCAGCGTCACCACCAACCAGGCTGGTAAGTGTGTTATGTGTGCGTCAACGTAACGAACAAGCAGGCCAGAGACAGTGAGAGAGTGTGTGTGTTTGTGTGTCAATGTGTACCTCTCAATCTGTCTGTCTGTCAGCAACAGCAACCTGGTGTCTTTATTACAGCAGGACAATCTGAGTATGATTAATACAGTCAAGCAGTGACACCAGGGGTCTGGTGGGATTTTGGCTGGAAGTTAGGCAGCTCTGAGACTATGAACCAAGTAATGTTATTGAAACTCTGTCGTGGTTTTGCATTTCTTTTTTTTTTCTGATTAGTGCCACAGTCACTAACTTAGTAATACTGGTTTCATTAGAGGTCTGTGCAACTTTAAGATAATATTGTTTTGGCTGTATTATGATTTTCTTATGGGAATTTGGAGTCTCTGACTGGCATCTGGCTGGCTGGTGGTCTTCAGGATCATTGCACTGAACTGTCAGTGTGGTTGAGCTGTTGAGTTGTTATATGAAGGCGTTTTATGGCCTAAGGACTCTCATGTTTGCTCCTTTCTTCATGCACTGGTAGTTTCACTAAGTCCCTTTTGACGTAGCTCTGTTTCCATTCCCCTGCCTGTTCGTTCTTCTGTATTTAAGATTTTTTTTTTGTTCAAAACACTGTGAAGTAACTCCAGAGTTGGTTTTATGAGGTTGAGGGAACAGGGGACACTCATGTGGCTGCTACATTTGAGTACCCACAGTTTGTTAAATCAGCTTAAGCAGCTCACAGGCCGCTCGCCGCTGGCTCTGCTGGCAGTTGAAATCCTCCACAGCACTCGTTAAAACAAAAGAGCCCCACGCCAAGGCCTTCTCAGTGGCGCTCTCCTCTCCACAGCCATCTGGGGGGAAGGGGCTCCATAGCTGGCTCAGCAGGGCCCAGCTCTTCTCAGAAATGGAATCCATGCTTTTGTGTCTGCACCTTTGTGGGCAGTGACAACATTTACCCCAGGAGATGGAGGGGGGTGGTCAGAGGGAAGGGATGCTAAACATCACAGTTTCAAAACCAACAGAGTTAAACATAATTTCAGAAACATAATTTCTTCACTTAAACTATTTATGTATCGTGAAAAATGTTAAACATGGAAATATCTTATGTAATGAACGTTATGATCTGTGTTACTTCATTGTGTTTTTACTGAGTCATTGGTTTTAAGGTTCACGTTTATGGCTTTATTAATTTATGGCTCATTAAATTGGAGGCACAATGTTTAAATCATTTGGTCCCCGTTGCAGCAAAATGAAAAAAGAAGTGATGCGAAAAAAGCAGAATGATGTGATCTGAGGTGAAACCCTGAGAGAGACTCATTGTTAGTCAACAAGCTGACATGTTTAGATCTGTGATCTGAATATCGATGATGCCTCTCCTTCACGTGGAAGCCTGTTGGATTTTATTTCAATCTGTACTGTCGCTGCTGTTATTTCAAGCACGATTGCGTGTTATATGCTGCAGCCTGGTTGGTATTCACCTCACAGCCGCCATCATGGATGGGTGTGAGAGAAATGAACGCAGTCACCCAGATGGAGCGCGTGTCCCCAGATTTGCACAGTAGGGACACCTGGCAAGTGGTGCTGCTGTATTTCTGCACACCTGCGTGTTCTGCCCCACAGCAGGATTGGTGCAGGCACGACAGCGGTGAGGAAAGTGCGTCAGCGACGTTAAGCCTTGTTCCCACTATACGACTCGCAAAGACTTTGGATCATTGTCCGATTTGTATCATGTGACTTGCAGTTGGCCAGCAGCATGTGGTGAAATCATAGGGGCGTACAGAATACACGGCTCATTGGCAACGGGGTGACTGACGCTACACAATCTCTGTCCAGCAGAAACTGCAAACGATTAGCATTGAGTGTTCAGTGCATGTGTGAAGAAACTTGTATTCACCCTTTTATACATAATTATGTATGGGCTGTGATTTTAAAAAGGGGGAGCATATTATTAACTATACCTGGTGGGAGTGAGTATGGGGCTTATCAAGTATAAGCAGGGAAATCTGCACCCTAATTTTATATAATTAATTTTTCAGTGATTGTTTATTTCATTCCTGCCCTCCCATACTATGCTCTTATTGGCTGATGCTCATAGTCGGTTACATGCGGCATTAGAAATCTCCCAAGCGTCGACGACTTGTTGTCAAGTCCAGTTGTGTCGTAGACCGATTCACACCAGACGATTTGCTCGGATGTGATCGGACGGGAGTTGCTGGCTTGAGTCTGCGAGCGATCGCCAGCCAGTCTGCTGCCAGAAAATCGTGCGCCGTGAATATAGGTTTGATGGGCAGCTTGGCAGCCCAATCCGGCCACTCCTGCAGACGCCCTCATTAGTATAGCTCTAGCGCTGCCTTGAGATGTTCTCACCCTGATCAGATGCACTTAGCAAACCGCACATGCACGTCAGGCACACAGCACACACTTCATCTCAGAAAAGGGGAGGAAAATAGTGAGTGGTTGGGCATCGGCAGTAAACGGGGGGGCCGAGGGAGGTCGACTGAGGGCGCAGTGCTTTGAGATGCTACAGTCGCTCTAGAAACACACTTGGTTTGTAAAAACGAGAGAAAGCTCAGCAGATGAAAACAACGCACTTGTAGGAGCCAGGAAATTGTAGCGTTTGAGCAGCTTTGGCTGCTCTTACTGGAGCCTCTGAAGAAGCCGTGATTGTAATGATAATACCAGCAACAAAAGGACAGAATGCCCTGTCAAATGCAGAGCAGTGCTCAGTTTAGGTCTGAATGTGTGTGTGTGTGTGTGTGTGTGTGTGTGTTAGCGTGAGTGTGTGTTGCACAAACGTGTTTGTCTGAGATAATGTATTAGGTAGTGGTTATGCTTGGGGAAGATAGTATGACATTATAATTTGTATTTGTAAAATAACATTGGTCATTGTCAGCGAGGTCATTTGTGAAATAGTGGGTTTATTGTTTATGGAGAATTTTGTGTTTATGGCACAAAAGGTAATGTGCAAATACTGTGTCTGAGTAGTAGGTATCAGGTAGTGTATGAGGTGTTATGTGTGTTTCTGTTTGCCGTAAGTATACGGTGTTGTGTATGTGTGTGTGTAGCATGTAGTGAATAGGTTCATTTTAAGTAGTTTGGGGTGTGGGATCGAGTATTGGTTCACTCTCGTCCTTCAGACAATGTCAGCCTGTAAGTCTTTGTAAGTCATCCACATTGGTAGGAAACACTGTTTATTTAAACACTGGTGTTGCTATTTTCACAGCTCCCTCCCAAGTCACGTCCATCCAGACCAAAGAGATTACGCGGCATGCCGTGCTGTTGGCATGGCAGCCACCAGAGAGACCCAACGGTGTCATCCTGGAGTATGAGGTCAAGTACTATGAGAAGGTGAGTGGGGAATGCTGGGAAGTATAGTTTCTGCCATTGGAGCCTACAGATGAAATGGGAGCAGAGCCAGAAAGAAAGAATATGGCCTTACACCCTTAATCATGGCAGCGTTTCAACGTCAGGAGGGGAGAAGTTGCCTGCTGCACAATTCTCCATTCTGAAAGCTTCTACTGCTGGCTTTATGGTTTCAGTCAAGGCTCTGGGTGGCAGTTTCAGTCAAAACATGGGGAATGGCGTCCATAAGCATTTATAATGGCACTCGCCCAAGATTTTCATGTCATTGCTTTTTTTGACAGCAGTATCTCATGGGGTTTGTAGTTTTACTGTGTGATTTATAATACTTTGGCAGTAAAACACTGTTTATACCTCGTAGTACTTCACAAGAAAGCCTGAGAGGAGCATAATTTTCAAAGAAAATGTACAGATGTACAAAATCAATAACAATATAACAGGGTTTTTGTAATTATTCTGCCGGATAAGCGGCAGAAAATGGATGGATGGATGGATGGTAAAACAGGTAATGTTTATCACTGCCCAACTAGGTGACTGTCAGATTAAAGATTGAGATTAAAGCAGAAGACCAGATGTATACTCACATCTTATTAACCCACTTACTTGTGTGTCCTGTGATGTTCAGATGATCAATTTAACAAGCCCCATTATGCCCTCAGAGCTGGTGGGTGGAATTAAGCCTTTCACCTTCAGAGGAGCCCTCATAAATGGCCTCTGTTTAGCCGATGGGTGGCTGCAGTGCTTTTAATTTACTGGCGCATGAAATAACTCTCCACCGCCAGTACTTAAACAGTAAGAAAGACTGATTATTAAACAACATCCCACGAGAACCACATCTTCTCTCCTTGGCCTAATGTCTGTGAGGTGGATTTATGACAGAAAAAAAGCACAGAAAGCACTGGTGAAAAGCAGTGAAAGCACTTTCCTCTCTTCTCTCTCTCTTTCTCTCGCGCTCTGCTCCTACTATCCCCCCTCCTCATCGTCGTCTACCTGCCCTCCACCAGGACCAAAATGAGAGGAGCTACCGTATTGTGAAAACATCTTCACAGGCTGCTGACATCAGGGGCCTGACACCCCTTACCTCTTACGTTTTCCACGTGCGGGCTCGCACCGCTGCGGGATACGGCGACTTCAGCTCGCCCTTCGAGTTAATGACCAACTCTGGTACATCTGCACCCGCCTCCAGCCATGATCAGAGAACTCTGCCCCCTGCTGGGCGTGACTGAGGTTCACTTAGAACACAGAGGAGACCCCAAACATGACCCATGAACAAATATGAACACTGGTGCAAACAAAGATGTTCCTTTAGTGTCAGTTTTTGACAATTACGAAGCAGTGACTGGGAATGTGCAGTGATTAACCTGTGACATTGTCTCGTGTCTCAGTTCCGTCACCCATCGTCGGGGATGGAGCCAACCCAACGGTGCTCTTCGCCTCAGGCGTGGGAGCCATCATCCTCCTCCTCATTGCCATAGGCGCCTTCCTCATCAGCAGAAGGTAAGACTCCTGCATCTTTCCTCCACGTAACACTCCTCGCTCTCCTGTATCCTCTCGTCTCCTTCTTTGACATCATCTCTTCCCTTTTCCCTCTGCCTCCCTCCTGTCGTGCGAAACAGAACAAAGAGGAAGCCATTTCAGCCCAGAAATACATTTTTTTTCTTGAGTAAAACTGACACGAATCACCTGGAAATGCCGGTGCTAGCAAATATAGACATGAACCCAACTTTTTAATGCACTTGGAAAAAAAAAAGGTTTCTTTTTTACTGAGCTAGCTGTTTTTAAGTAATTGTGAACACTGCAGTACAGAGACAAAAGGACAATATAAATATATATATATGACTAGGGCTACTATTCTTTTGTAATTTATTCTTCTGACTATAAAAATATTCAGCATAAAGACATTTCCCATCTTTGAATACCAGGACATTTATTGTTAGTTCATATACAATTATTGAACCATCCATTGTCTTTTTGAGTGTGTCAAACACTGGTAAAATGGTTTAAAATACAGATAATGAAATTACCTGGATTTTGTCCATTTTAATATATATATGTAACTGTTAAATACAAAAGAGGGTTAGATTAAACGCGAAAGGGATCTGTGAGCAGCCCTTTACACACAAACACACACACCCAAATTGTTCTTGCTTGTGACATAAACAAACGGGAGTAGAGTAATTAGCCTATTGTTTCTGCTGGCTCCTGACAGCTTCCTGTGTTCTAAAAGCAGACCTGTATTCACACAGGGCATTTCCATACTTTTTTTTCCACTGCAGTTTTGAGAAGAGGAGGGTCAGCAGCCTTTTATAACAGTTTTGTGTATGTGTCAAACATCACATCTCTAGTTTGCTTTCGGTTTTACACATTCAGTTTGCCAAGTCAATTAATGCCCAGGTCCACACACACACCCTGGTGATTTGAACCTGCAACCTACTGGTCATTCCTCAGTTAATACTTTACACATGATTTGGGAGCTTAGTATACTATGTTGTGAAGATACCCATGCTTTATAATGAATAGACTTCTACAGTCTTCAATGACAGGACTATATGATAATGTGTGTACATGTATATGAGCTGAACGGCTTGTTTTTATAATGCCCGCTTTTTTGTTTTGCTTGAAAAAAATTAACCGATATCAAGTGAATGAAAGAATTTACTTGTCACGCATGCGTTTGCCAATCTCAGTTACCTGACATTTTCCCAGTGAAGAAATGGCTGTGCTTAGTGGAACCAGACACTTTTTAACAGCCATGGTGTGTGGCCTTTTCATCTAAGCAGGTGGTCCTCCCTCTGGCTTTTATCTTCTGGTTCAATAACCTTTTATTTTTCTCATTCGGCCCATTGTCTGTTGCTTCGATCCCATGGGAGGATTGGTGCCCTAAACGCAATCACCACCATATAGGGTCTTGTCCTTTTGTGATCAGTTCATCTCTCCTCTGGATCTGTTTATTGTCCATCTCCGGCTTATGATTGCGATCCTGCCTCACACGTACACACATAACCACAAATAACAGGCCATGATGCAGTCGTGTACGAGAGACCTGCTATGGTTTGTGAGGGCTGCGATTGACATGGTCTGGTCCAAGGTCAGGTGTGTACATTTGTTTTCTAAAGTGTCTAAGCTCTCATCTTATATGTTTATATGTTGTCACTAGGAGGAGTAAGTACAGCAAAGCGAAGCAGGATGCTGATGAGGAGAAGCGACCTCCCCAAGGTAAGAAATGCTTCATTTGTGTAAAAGGAGAAATCACTGAAAAGGATACTGTGTATGTTGATCACAATAAGTATCGCACTCTGTCTGTCTGTGTTCCCTCGCAGGCGTGAGGATCTATGTGGATCCCTTCACGTACGAGGACCCTAATCGTGCTATACAGGAATTCGCCAAAGAAATCGATGCATCATGCATTAAGATTGAGAAGGTCATTGGCATTGGTAAGTTTTCTCTTTTTTTTCTTAATGTAGAGAACAAGGTAGGTGTCTGACCTGCGGGAACTCACTGAAAAGGCAGACAGAACTTTGCTCAGCAGCTGATTTTTGTGTGGAAACAATTTCTGTCCCTCAGTCCTAAGCAAGAACTGACGGAATTACTTCTTTCTAAGGTGAGTTTGGAGAGGTGTGCAGTGGGAGGCTAAAACTGCCAGGCAAGAGGGAGATCTTTGTGGCCATCAAGAGCCTGAAGGCGGGCTACACTGATAAGCAGAAGCAGGACTTCCTGAGTGAGGCGAGCATCATGGGACAGTTTGACCACCCCAACATCATCCACCTGGAAGGCGTGGTCACCAAATGTGAGTTGCTTGGCTGGCACAGATAATAAATGTTAGCTAAAAAGGGTTTTCTCTGCTTTTTAATTTACTCCTTTGTGATTTTGGTGAATGTACTGTATTGAAGTTACACTGCATTAAAACATAACACAAAGCTGAACTCCAACCCAAGGGTCTGTATCATTCATGATAATTATTATTGGCGTGAGGTGAGGTGTACTGAGGAGGTTATACCTTTCTGTTGTGACGAGATTACTGTTGAAGGCAGACTTGTGGCTGTGTCTATACTGTCAAAACAAAGCAGATCTGTATAGATAACATTAGTCTACAAAACTTCCCTCCCAAATTCCTGTTGAGAACGTGATTTCTAATGTTACTTTAAGCTAGTGGGAACCAGCTAGCCCCCCCCCCTACAGGGAGGAAACCCATCCCGGGGAACCCAGCTGTGATACGGCTTTCTCCATAATATGCGAAGAAAGAGTCATTCATCAGACTGTCAGCTTCACATGGTTCCAGGGTCTGGACTGATACTCTATCTGCATCACTCGCTGGTCTTCGATTTTTTTTGGCTTTGGGTTTTGACTTGCTCTCCACGTTGAAAAGGAGTGCCGCTTCATTGAAATGGGAACATTTAGGCGTCAGGCTGTGTATTCTCCCTGTGTTTGACTGGACATGGGGTCTGTTATGTGATGGTATGTGTGTGTTTGTGGGGATAATACATTGCCTGTGCATGTGTGTATGTGTGTGTGTGAATATGTGAGCAGCAGGTGTAAGCATAGCTCCAGCTAACTAAGAGTAGACAAGTGTATGACAAAAAAGTAAAACTAGCAGGGGGGGGTGTGTACCGGTGCTTTGAGAAGTGAGGAAAACGCTACATGTAGAGCACATGTAGCTGGACTAGACACTCACATCTCATACAGGAGTCCTGTAGCCCAGAGTAGATCGTCACTGAACTCCGCTTCAGCAGACGCTCTGAGGAGAGACAGGAGATAGAGGAGTAGGGTAGCGTTGCACAGTCAAATGAGGGTTTAACAATCAAACTCTGTGGTGATTGACTTGCCTGTGTATTTCCACAGTTATTATTTATTAAAAGCATGCACAGGTTTTCCTGTGCTTGTCAGAAACAGTGTTGGGGTTCAGCTGGGAACGTTTCAGCCTCGGCGTGTTTGAGCTTGTTGCAGATGTGCGTCTCTTACAGGCTGTACAGCGCTGGCTGTTTGGCTCCTTTCTTTGCTGTTGCTGTGGTATTTTTCTGATGACTTTGTATCCATAAGAACTCACAGTATAGTAGTCAGGACCTCTTGGTGTGCTGACAGAAGGGAACGAATCAGAATGAAACAGACATAAGGGCAAGCAGGGTTACGGGTCGTGGGGAGAGCTTTGTTCTTTCAGGTTTGGGACCTGTCATTCAGACAAGGGCATGGTCATTGCTCCACGTACAAAATGCAAATTCAGCTGTTACATCATGTTGTTTGGTTGGTCCATCCTGCTCAGAAATGTCACCAACGAGGTTACTCTCCTAAACAATGAAGTCGGGATATAAAGATTCCCAGGCACACATGTAGCAGAGCATGTCCAGCAGGAAACAGACTAGCCAGTGCTGAGCGTTGTGCTCCTAGCCCTTTCAGCGTTAACACCTGTGCCCTCCGACCTCAGGTAAACCTGTGATGATCATCACGGAGTACATGGAAAATGGATCCCTAGACACCTTCCTGCGGGTGAGTGAAGCGTCAGTGTGATAAGAGTCTGTTTGGCTGCAGAAGTACACCCATGAGCTATTACTGAATGAAGGTGGAGTCCTGCTCAGGTGTATCTCACTTACCTGTTACCCACAGAACAACGACGGGCAGTTTACAGTTATTCAGTTGGTGGGCATGCTGCGTGGCATCGCCTCTGGCATGAAGTACCTGTCGGACATGAGTTACGTGCACCGCGACCTGGCCGCCCGCAACATCCTGGTCAACAGCAACCTGGTGTGCAAGGTGTCTGATTTTGGGATGTCACGGGTGCTGGAAGACGACCCCGAGGCAGCCTACACGACAAGGGTGAGGCTCATGCACGGCCTCCTTTCTGTACCTCTTATGAGCCCCTGCGAGCCTGCTTTATGTTAAGCCTGTGTGTTTGTGTGTCTGTCTGTGTGTTTGTGTGTGTGTGTGTGTGTGTGTGTGTGTGTGTGTGTGTGTGTGTGTGTTTTTTTTTTTTTTTTTTTTTTTTTTTTT